>JADRCD010101401.1:0-12184 GCA_019843815.1 Montemys delectorum | reverse complement strand
ACACACACACACACACACACACACACACACACACACACACACACACCCCGTATAGAATAGGGTCCCGGGACTCTTCAGCCATGGGTGTCTTTTTCACAGCTAATCCAGTTAGGCTCCTAGTACATTTTCGTCTTGGTGACTCACAGTCTATTTGTTTTGTTGCCTCATTTAAATTGCGATGTCATAAATCACTCCATTTTTTAATCATTTGAGTAGCAAACACCCCAAAGCATAAAAGTTAAACAATGTTAATGGGGATTTACTTTGGGTGCCATTGTTTTAATATGACAAATGGCCATGCATCAAGCTGCGTAGCACAGTTTATTTATGCAGACGTAATTAGGCCTTTGAAATGAAATATACAGTGAACCAGTTGCCAGAAATGCAAAGTTGGCTAGACACGGCCCCTCCTCCCTCTATCTTACTCATGTGGGATTGATCAGTTTAAGGCAGATTGCAAGCTAGGAATACTCTTGGTTTGGTAAAATAGTTACCCAATACTTGGAATAGAACTCCCTCTCACCGCCCCCCACCCCCCGAATTTCTGTAGGATAGATTTGAAAGGTGGGAAAACAAGAATCTCTGGTGTCAGACATGATGTGGAAAAGTGGCAGTTTCCCAGAGTGGCCTCACTGAAGAGAAAGACTTTCAGGCTCTGAAAGATGCTGAGTCTAGTATGTGGGCTCTGGATAGGACATGGACAATGTCCTATCTCAAAGATCTTGGGGAACAACTTACAAAGGGACTCTGTCTAGACTGAACTCGGCTCTGTTTATCTGTATTTACTCTTTTGGGTTTGTTTGTACAGGGAAGAATAGGTGATCATTCACTTGTAATTGGAGAGATACTACTTTAGGGTCATAATGGCATCTTAACATCAAGGATGTAGAGACTAAGTTGGTGCACCAAACAATTCCTTAGGATGAGAAGTGCCCTGAATGGAGTTCATCTTAGTGGTGCTGGGTGGTGACTTAGATAGGGTTTCTATTGCTACAATAAAGCACCATGACCAAAACAGAAAGTTGAGGAGGAAAAGAGTTATTCAGCGTACACTTCCGTATTGCTATTCATCATGGAAGGAAGTCAGGATAGGAACTCAAACAGGGTAGGAACCTGGAGGTAGGAGTGGATGCAGAAGCCATGGAGGGATGCTGCTTACTGACTTGCTTCCCATGGCTACTCTGCCTGCTTTCTATAGAATCCAGGGTCACCAGCCTAGGGAAGGAAACACCCACAGTGGGCTGGAGTCCTCCCCTATCAATCCCAAAGTAAGAAAATGCCTTAAAGTTAGATCGGATGAAGGCATTTTCTTGACCGAGGTTCCCTCCTTTCAGATGACTCTAGCTTGTGTCAAGTTGACATAAGAGTAGCCAGCACA
Source organism: Montemys delectorum (assembly GCA_019843815.1). Lineage (NCBI taxonomy): Eukaryota > Metazoa > Chordata > Mammalia > Rodentia > Muridae > Montemys > Montemys delectorum. The sequence goes on along the minus strand of JADRCD010101401.1, from coordinate 10,806 downwards.
ATAAGCATCTGTGAAGACAGGCAGAGAGACTCAGGGCTGCCACCAGGACACCATGAGTTATGTCACATGTTGAGTAATCGCTCCACTTTGCTTGGAACAAAATGTCGAAGCAGGTGAGCAAATGTTTCAAAGTCTGAAAGTAAGACCTAAAGTTGGTCAAGCGTATCACCATTCACCCTGACTCCCAGGGTGAAATTAGTGTAGTGACTTTATAGCAGCAGAGGAGCCAGGACCCCTGGCAAAGGCCAATACTATTTGAGTGTTTCCCCTAGGCTCAGCTAGTCATGAAAATGATCTGTTAGCTCAGTGGTTCTCAACCTTCCCAATGCTGTGACTTTAACACAGGTCCTCATGTTGGGGTGACCCACAACCATAAAATTATTTCCGTTGCTTCTTCATAACTGTCATTTTGCTACTGTTTGGATCCTAATGTAAGTATCTGTCTGTGTTTCCCAATGGTCTTAGGGGACTCCTGTGAAAAGGCCTTTTGACCCCCCACAAAGGGGTTGTAACCTACAGGCTGAGAGAACCATGGTAGATACCACCTTATACCTAAACTCAAGTATAGTTTAATTCTTTTGTGTGTGCTCCTGCGCTTGTGTGCAGGCACATGCATGGGCCGGAGGATAACCTCAAGGTCATTTCTCAGGTATTATCCACCATTTTTTCCTCTCATTGAACATATATTTCATTTCATATAATACATTGTGATTACAATTTCCCATACAATTTTCCTTTACACTCTCAGCTGCTCACCACCTCTACCTACCTAGTCAGTTAGTTAGAGACAGGGTCTAATGTAGTCAGAAAGGCCTGGAAATCACTATGTAGCTCAGACTGATTTGAAACTCATGACCTTCCTCCCTCAGCCTCTCTCATGTAGGGATGACATATTGATGCTGGTGTGACTCATCATGCTTCTGTAGGGTAAAGGTCCATTGTCATCGGTGCTTTGGGGCAAATGAGTTAACAGCAAACTCAAGGGGAAACCATAGTGTCAAAGTTTAGACAGAGATATCCCACCCTGCTCCCAATACTTCCTGTTCATTGGAAATACTAGGGCAAGTGTTAAAGTAATCAGTTGAGAATAAGACCACTACCACAGTTTTTGAGCCAAATCTGAAGCAAGCTTTAATTAAATACTGGCTAGGTATTTCACCCAGGTCCATCCCAGGGTTTCCAGAAAATGGCAGACTTTGCAGAGGCTCATAAAGCCAAACCTACAAGGCTATGCTCTTTTTACCAGGTCTAATCAGGGGCAAGTATGTATCTTGAAGTGTTTCCTGCCTGTGTACCTCCCACTCACATGTGATCAGGCACCTCGAATGCAGTTGAGGCAAACAAACTTGTTTTGGGGAGCAAGAACACGTGGCTTGTTATCTTGCATAAACAGTAGCCTCCAGTATAACTTTGGCTCCTCCAGAAGCTGACAGGAAAGAAGGAAAAAGAAGGGAAACCACAGGCCGAGAATAAACTGCCACTTCTCCTTAGAGCTGCTCTTTGGGAGGTAAGGGACCACTCTTCAAATGTGGGATGTACAGAGGAGGGAAATGTGGATGTGCTCTGTGAAGCCATGTAGATTTGTATGAATTCAGATCTCGCCCCATAGATGGTCATTAGCAAATACACACCCGAATGTCCAGGCATGTTCATTAAACCCGTGCACCCATCCTTAACCCAGTGAATTACAGGGGATGTGTGACACCTTGCATTACAAACAAACAGGATTCGGGGGATATCAGGTAAAGGTTACTATGTAGTTTTGCCCAAGTATCCAGCTTTCTGTCAGTCCTAGACACAAAGAGGACCTTTGCGAGGGAAGAGCTGTGTGGTGATGTAACGAACAAACCTCTCAGCCACATAGGCTGGGTCTCAGCTGCAACGTGCCATAGGACTTGAGGCAAGTCACTTGGAAATTTCCTTAACTTCCTTCTCCCATTCCAAAATGGGACACACAAACATCACTTCATCTTATAAAAATTAAATAAAACGAAATGTTATAAAGTCAATAGCACATTGCCTGTATATAATAGAGTCTCTGTGAGTGTCCCAAGAACATGAAATTCTATTCCACTTAGCAGTAAGCAAGGAAAAATCTGAAAATCCAGTCCTTATTCTCCTAATCCACTCTCCTTTCTGTCCCCTTTCCCACAGCAGTTATTTTTGACACATTAAAATTTTAATTAATGAATAAATCTATTTATATGTTCTGTGTATATGTATGGGTGTATGCATGCCAAGGCACATGTGTAAAGGTCAGAGGACAACTTCTACCAATGTGGAATCTGAGAAAATCAAATTCAGATTATCAGGTTTGTCAGCCACACCTTTGTTGAGCCATCTTGCTCACCCCAGTTCTGACACACCTTGGAGAATCAGGACATCCTCAGACATTTCTCTTTTTCCTCCTCCTGGTCCTCCTCCTTCACTGTCACCATCACCTTCACCTTCTCCTCTTCCTCCTTCTCCTCTACTTCCTCCTTTACCTCCTCCTCTACCTCCTCCTGTTCCTCCTGCTTTCTTCTTCTTCCTTCTCCTCTTCCACTATCACAACCACCTCCTCTCTTCCTCCTCTTCTTCCTCTTCCTCTACCTCCTCTCTCCATCTTCCTCCACTTCCTCTACCTCCTCTCTCCATCTTCCTCCTCTTCCTCTACCTCCTCTCTCTATCTTCCTCCTCTTCCTCCTCTTCCTCTACCTCCTCTCTTCCTCTTCCTCCTCCTCTTCCTCCTCTTCCTCTACCTCCTCTCTCCCTCTTCTTCTTCCTCCTCCTCTCTTCCTCTTCTTCCTCCTCTTTTCTTCTTCAGGTAGCCCTAGCTGACCTGGAACTTGTTGTGTAAACCAGGATAGCAACAAGAGATCCACCTTTCTCTGCCTCCCAAGTGAGGCCAATTAAAGGTGTGTGCCACTATGCCTAACTCATTTTTTTTTAATAAATGCAGAAGAGAGCATGTATTACTTTGACTAAAACGAGGCAGACAGGGATCTATTTTCTGATAACTTTATTTCAATCTTGACATTTATTTAGAGATTTCTAAACAATACAAAACAACCAAAACAGAACAAAACAAAAAGAACCCCAAATCCATCAATTCCATTTAAGTTTTTATGCTAATAAGAGGATTAAAACTTACATTTGAGCCAAATAATAGCCAATCAGACATTTTTCACTCTGCAGAGTTTGTCTGAGAGTTAACACAGGTGCAGTTGTGTATTTATTCTGATTAGCGCACATTTTCTGGTGCTGTGGTGTTTTCATTTTATTAACCTCTTGTTATTAGTTAACATTAGCAACATACGCCCCAGGTCAGATGAGCTCTATGTAATTTGCATGTATCACTCCCCTTAGTCTAGAACCACCCTTTTGAGGGCAATTTAATTATTCCCTACTCAGTATATTTTAAAAGCTGAGGCTCCAAGAGGATGTATTTAATATGCACGATGATACACTATATTCATAAACTTGAGTATCTGTCTGAGTAGATTGAACAGACGCAATTTGAAGTGGAAGGTTGTGTCTAATTCAGTTGTATATTTCCATGCTCGCCCAGTGTTTGCTGAATGTACAGTGGTGATGATAGTTGATTGGAACTGAGTGCTTGTTACCTGTCTTGTACTGGGGTAGATATTTTATAGCGTGGATGGCTGAGGGTTGCATTTCAACAACCCTGTCCTCTTCTAAAAGTATGTCTTTGGCTTAGGTATTTGGATTCCTGTGCCTCAAAGACAGAAGAGAGGCTTTGCAGACTAATTTCTATGAGGTATAGAATAGGGTGTGTTGGGGGTGAGTTAACATATAAAACACCCAATTCAGTGCCTAGTTCTGTGTGTAACACCGAGTGAGTAACTGGTTAACTTCTATCATTATTCCCGACCTGGGTGTGTATCTTATTCTGAGTTATGTCCCCTTTAAATGACATTTCTCTTCTTGATGATACATTTTTAAATGTTTCTAGAGAGATATCCCAGTTCTCTTTGTTCACTTCTGGAGATGAGTTTGTTCACTGTGGTCTTTTCAGAGTTAAAGCTCTATTGTTGCATAGAATGCATGGATATGAGGAGATATCCTGAAACTTCCAAAACTAGAGATTTTGCTGGTTCAAATTTCACATAAAAAGGGTAAACAAATTCCTCTGGTTAGATAACAAAAAGTCCTGTGAGTTGTTTCTCTCTGTATCTGTTTCCTCTTTCTAAGTTGTCAGAGAGAAGTTTCTATATTTTGAATTTTTTGTAAGCACCTTTTAATGCTTTTCGCAAGGACAGGTGTACAACCGTGTCTCTGGAAGAACTCTCAGAGTATGTTCACAATTCAGGAAGCTTTGAATGCTTCTAAATAAAATCATTTTTTTTCCTGCTTAGTGGTTGACCTATTTTGCCAAGCAATGGGACAGTAGTAGGATTATCCTATAGATCTTCCCTTTCTTCCTTTCTGCCTTCCTTCCCTCCTTCATCTTGCTCCTCCTCTTCCTCCTCCTCCTCCTATTATTATTATTATTATTATTATTAGTAGTAGTAGTAGTAGTAGTAGTAGTAATAGTAGTAGTAGTAGTAGCATAGTAGTAGTAGTATTTGGTTTTGGGAAATAGGGTTTTTCTGTGTAACCCTGGATATCCTGGAACTCACTCTTTAGAGCAGGCTGGCCTTGAACCACAGATCTGCTTACCTCTGCTTCCTGAGTGCTAGGATTAAAGGTGTGCACCACTACCACCTAGCCTATACATTTTTCTTATGGGGATGGTGTAATTTAACAGGGCAGAATGAATGCTTTCCTGGCTTGTGTGAAGCCCCAAGCACAATGATTGATTTCAGCAGTTCAGAAAAGAAACAAAAGATGGACGAGAGAGAGGAAGAGAGGGAGAGAAGGAGAGAATAGGAGAAGGGAGAGAAAAAAAGTCTTGTGTATTTGTCCTCGAGCTGGGCACAGTTACTACGGTGATAACTCCAGCATCCTTCCTTTGAAACGGAACCATAGGCAAAGCTTCTACCATATAGAGGAAAATACAGTTCTGGTAGCTTCCTATGCTTTCCTGGAAAAACAAAAAATAAAAACCAAAAAACCCAGAGACAGAAGAACATATCACAACTCAAATATCCTTTTCAAATGAAAAGTCAGAATTAGCATTGCAAATGCAAAGCAGAAATTCAGAGCTGTCACTCAGGGTGAACCTTTTGATAAATTGGATCTTGATATTTACAGAATCTATTAAAATACAACCAATAGTGTGTTTGTTTATATGTTGACAAGATGATATACACCCTGAAGGTCAAGGGTGATATGAATTGTTATGGTGTTCTTGTCAAAGAGGCTAAGAAGGGGGGCCTAGTTACAGAGGGTTGGTGAAATAATGACTGGACCACAATGTCATGACAAATGCAGGGATCACCTGGAGAAAGTTCAAGTGATTTGAAACAAAACTCTCTGATATTTGTCAATCAGAAGGAGTAGGAGAGAGAGGGAGAGGGAGAGAGAGAGAGAGAGAGAGAGAGAGAGAGAGAGAGAGAGAGAGAGACAGAGAGACAGAGAGACAGAGACAGACACAGACAGAGACACAGAGAGAGACAGAGAGACAGAGAGGACAGACAGAGAAGAGAGAAGATGGACAGAGAAAGAGAGAGAGAACACTTTCTTCTGCAACTTGTTAGAAAATTGGCAGCTCAAATGGAAAAACAAATAGTGAAATTAAACAGAAAGGCATTGATTTAACTTCTTGGGTGGTTTATCAAATGGCACAATGAACTTTTCATTCTGTCTTGTCATTTATTAATTACCCTCTTTTAATCAAACCAGTTAAGAATCAGTTTACAAACCTCTGGTTACTCCTTTGTAAATAGTTCCAGCCAGTTCCAAATCACTTTGTCCTTTTCCTAAATATCTTTCTCTAATTGTTAGCCAAGTTGTACTTTTTCCCCTTGTAAAAACTCAAAATATATTTGAAATCAATGTGGGATTTACATGATATTCCTCCTGGCGTGGTTTTACCACTTCATTTGGGCTCTTGTTTTCTCTCTTTTAAAAATTGGTATATTTTTAATGGGTTTCTCTTTACAAACTGCATTTTACTCTATGTTGGTGGTGCTAGGGATTGAACTCAGAGCCTGTGCTTGCCCAACACTGAGCTCAGACATTTTTTTTTCTTTTTCGTAGCAATGGTATTCTAATTATTGAAGGTTTTAAATCAGTGACTCTCAACCTGTGAGTTTCTACCCCTTTGGAGGTCAGAGGACTTTTTGCAGGGGTCATCGTCTAAGGTCATGGGGAAACAGATGTTTACGTTACAATTCATAACAATAGCAAAATGACAGCTATGAAGTGGCAAGGAAAATAATTTTATGGTTAGGGGTGAGCACAGCACGAGGAACTGTATTAGAGGGTTGAAGCCTTCGGGAGGTTGGGAACCCTTGCTTTAAGTTGTAACTGTTACACTGAGAAGAAGGTCAGCCCCTATCCCAGCTGAGAGCTTTGTGTTGGTGCTTAGAAGTGTGTAGAGTAGTGGATCTTAACCTGTCTAACACTGAGACCCTTCAATATTGTTCTTCATGTCCTAGTGACCACCAACCATAAAATTACTTTAGTTGCTACTTCATTTGTTGTTGTTGTTGTTGTTGTTTTGTTTTGTTTCAAGACAAGATTTCTCTGTGTAACCCTGGCTGTCCTGGAGTTCCCTCTGTAGACCAGGCTGGCCTCGAACTCAGAAATCCACCTGCCTCTGCCTCCCAAGGGCTGGGATTAAAGGCACGCGCCCCCACCTCCACTTCATTACTGTACTTTTACTATTGTTATGAGTCGTAATGTAGACATCTGTGTCCTCTCATGGACGGTCTTAGGGGACCCCTGTGAAAGAGTTGTTCATCTCTGAAGGGGTCACAACCCACGGTTCGAGAACCGTTGGCATAGAAAAAACGAAAGCCAGGTGGACACATGCAATTTCAAGATAAAAGTGAATCAGAAGAGAAGGGTAATGAAACAGCCTGCAGCCAACGTGTTGATCACATGAGTTTGCATGTTAAGATTCCCCACCATCCATTCAGAAGCGTGTAAACTTTACATATGTTAGATTATAGTGGCAGATATCGCTTACAAGCATATTTGAATGTGTTTTTTCATATGTCTGTCGTATAGTGGATTAATTGAATGAAATTAAGCAAGAATAACTGTAAACAGAGAAAAGAATTATCTTGACTTGGCCTCCCATGATTTTCCGGTAGGATTCCTGCTAAGCTGTTTGTGGTCTAGTCCTAGAAATTAACACTCATTTTAATGGATGGATCATGAATCATCTCAAGTTACTGCTCCACAGGCAGATGTGTGCGATGCACGTAGTGAAAGACATCATGGCTTAGGCAGCCAATCACATCACAGTACAAAGATACTCACCCTCCCCACAGGCTTTGAGGACAATCAGATCCGTACCAAAATAATGCATGAAGCAAAGAGACAGATTCTTTAAAGAAAACTACTGATTCCTGTTCTTCCTAACTAGTTCAGATCTTTGGCTGGAGCCAAATTGTCTCTTTGTTTTCCTTTATTTTAAATGCCGTGGCTATCTCAAAACTAGCCTTCTTAGATGGCTGGCGTGTACTAGAAAGCACAGTATTCTGGAAACCTGAAAACCACAAAGCCTTGCACAAAGTGTTATCTTCTGAGCGAGAACAGAGCTGCTTTTGCTTTTGTGTTTTGAAAACATTTTAGTGTCCTTTCAGACGAAAGCTGGGAAATCAGTGATTCAGACCAGAGAATGTGAAAAATATTTAAGGCACCAAACAGCTCACAAAACCAAAGCTGTTCCCACAAACACAAAAACAAAGAAAAGCATTGCAGGCCGTGAGAGTACATTGAGGATCCCCTCCCACCCCCAACCCCCAGGATGGATCCACTCTGTGAAGAGCTGCATCTCAGCCAAAGACCCACAGGTCAAATGAAACATTAAGGGGCATGCCCCTTAGAAATCTCTAGAAATCTCTAGCTAGTAAGGAAACACACTCTCCCGAACCCCACCCATCAGCTTCCTGGCCCAGAGCTTCAAGAACTGCATCTAAACCCCTCCACATTTACTTAAGCCGATTAATCAACCCTGACTGCTTTGAAATAAAACAAATGATTTAAGAATTAAAGTTTCTGTATCCCATTATCAAACTCATTAAGTCATCTAAAAACCGCTGAATTTTGGATGAATTTCTAAATTCCTAAGAATCTATTCATAGACACCCCTCACACACATATTTACCCACGATACACAAATATTAAAATAACCAGACCAAGCCGCTTGGACAGCAAAGATCAGCATAATTGTTCTAACATTTCATTAGTTTGTTTTGTTAACTGTCACATTGCCTTGGGCTATTTTTTTAAAAAAAATTATTAGTTTTTCACTCTTACTAAAGGAAAGGAAATGAAAGTATTAAAGTTATGCTTGCAGATGGTCTCAGACTCTAAGATCTCACCATAAAAACAAAACTTTCTCGTGAGGCCAGCTCTCGCTGTGGTGCGGGCACGCACAGCTTCTCAGAGGCACGAGAGGGAATGTATTTAGCGTGAGGGTTTGGAAGGAAAATTTCAATTACAAGATTATTGTTCATCCCTGTCACATGCCGAAGTCAGACTTTTATCTGCATTTGGAAATCATTCTATTTGTGAGTTCTAAGACAGTGATCTGAAGGCCACAGCATGGGCTGTGTTCTTTGGCATGGGCCGTGATGACCACACCACTATTATTTTATTTCTGCCCTGGCCATTTACTGTGTTTATAGAGTTCATATTGACTTAGACCCCCAGGGAGACGTACAGTATTATTCACCCAGTAGACTCTTTCACAAAATAGGAACCCAAGAGGCTAGGAAAAGTGGTCCTCGCTGTTGTTATTTTCTTTTCTTTTGTAGAAAGAACGAAAACAGCCAGTCCATCTAAGATCATGCCTATTTTCTTTTTCTTTTCTCTCTCTCTCTCTCTCTCTCTCTCTCTCTCTCTCTCTCTCTCTCTCTCTCTTTTCTTTTCTTTTCTTTTCTTTTCTTTTTGCATGTTTGACTTCGTTGGCGACACTTTCTCTTGTTAAATGTCAACCCCTCCCCATCCCCCTTTTGAAGCCAGAATCTGCAAAATTTATTTGGATTGTATGTTTTTCATACCCGCCCTTAGTGTTAAGAAAAGATGTAATGTTGATTTCATTCATGCCGAACACCATAAGTACCGTCTGCTTCGGTTTCCTCAATGTTTTCTAACAAGCCTTCTCTCCTCATCACTACTTTCTCTGGCTTTTGTTTTTTTGTTTTGTTTTGTTTTGTTTGTTTGTTTGTTTTGCTTTGTTTTGTTTTGTTTTGTTTTGTTGTTGTTCCCCTTTCACTCATTCCTGTTGCTCCCTCCTGGCAGTTTCAGGTACTCCTACGGAGAAGCCTCAGGGATGGAGAAGCCCCTCAAATTTGCAGAGCATTTTGGTGGCAGAAGCTCACCCCCTGTTGGCAAGCCCCTAGCACGGCTGACTTCCAGGCATCTCATTTCCCGTTCCCATAATCTTTTACAAGATGTGTCTCCTCATGCCTCAGCTTACCACCTGTGAGAGTCAATGGATGGCTTTGAGGAAGCAAGACGACCACCGTGTGTCCTCCTGGCAAGAGGCTAGTAATCAGTAGGAAGGGGCTTGCCATCATTTCCCTTGTCTGTCCATTGCCGGGCCTGGGAGTGTAGTAGACTGTTTCTATTACGGTAAGATAGTAGGCTATGGAATAGTAACCCGAGGAACCAAATTGGGAGTTCAAAATCCAGGTTTTGGGTCTGAGTCTGTTTTGACTTACTGGGTGAGAGTACAGTTCTTAGAGTCCTGGGATCAATTTGTTGTTGTTGTTGTTTTGTTTTGTTTTCAGAGTTTAGAAACATCTAAGTTTATCCAACTTTTTGTTTGTTTGTTTGGGAACCAACAAAGCAGGAGATCTCTAGAACTTAAAATGGCTCACCCTGGGGCACAGCAGGGTAGGGTTGGCTTGGGAAGCTGCATGGTCCTCTTGAATCCTAGGCCAGCATTTCCCAAAGTGAGGCACCTTGTCCTAGCCTAATCACTCTGCCCTGGCATGAAGAAGAGTGTCTCCTAAGGGAATCTGGTATGGCAGACTGATGATTTTTACCAATACCGTTGACTTTGTTGGGTCTGCGTAGCGTGAACAGATGAGTTTAAAGCCATGAATAGAATACTATTGAGCTTGCAATGGTCTGGGTATTCCACAACCCCTGGGCGCTCCTGCTGAGATGTGAGACATCCTGCATAGTATTGTGACTTCACCCCCTGACTTTCAGAGGCCAGGGTTGGCTACTTAACAGTCCACTTGATTCCCATGCTGTAAGATTATTTTTCACGCATGGCTTTGTGACATAAAATTGAAAAAGGACTTAGGCCTGAGGACTTTTCCTATCCTGCCCCCCTGCACACACCACCCCCCTTCCTCCCCGCCCGGTACTGGAGGGAATGAGTCTTGGTTGACCCTGTGACATACTGTGCTGGAGTCCTAAGTGCGAAGGGAAGCAGCGGTTGCTGGCGACTGTGCTGAGGCAAGTGTGAAGGGTACTTTGGAAGAAAAAGGAGATATGAAAACCAAAATGTCAGGAGGAGCTCTGATAGCGGGCTATCTTATCACAGGCGCGAGAGCAGTCAGCCATTTGCTTTCAGCTGAGATTAAGGGCCCATCAGTTCTTATCTGGGTGAGCACACAGGTAAAACCTGCTTCCACACAGTAGCAGTACTTTCAAAATGTAATTTGGGTTTCTTTGAGCCCTCCATTAGAGAAAGGTGTGTGTGTGTGTGTGTGTGTGTGTGTGTGTGTG
>JADRCD010101384.1:0-23614 GCA_019843815.1 Montemys delectorum | reverse complement strand
GTGCAGAGCCAGGTGGGCAGTGCAGAGCCAGGTGGGCAGTGCAGAGCCAGGTGGGCAGTGCAGAGCCAGGTGGGCAGTGCAGAGCCAGGTGCAGAGCCAGGTGGGATGAGCACTGATTTTCAGCCTTTTTCCTCTGCACTACAGCATCGACTCCATCCCCAACCAGCTGTTCATCAACCTTACGGACTTGCTGTACCTGGACCTCAGTGAGAACCGCCTAGAGAGCCTTCCCCCTCAAATGCGCCGCCTCGTGCACCTTCAGACACTAGTGTTGAATGGAAACCCGCTGCTGCATGCACAGCTCCGGTACAGTCTTGCTTTTCCTTGCTTCCTAGGAGTCCTGACTCTTCCCACCCTAGGCCTCAGGTCTCAGCACTGGCCTGTGCTTGCTAACCATCATGCCCCACTCTTTGGTCAAGCCCTCCTGTCCACTCCATCCCTAGCTACACCCCTTGAGTGGACTTACCCTAGGGTGGCAAATCCTTTCCTCACAGGCAGCTCCCAGCCATGCTGGCCCTACAAACTCTGCATCTGAGGAACACTCAACGCACCCAGAGCAACCTGCCCACCAGCCTGGAGGGCCTGAGCAACCTTTCAGGTCTGGACTGTTTGGGGAGCCCCTAAAGTTTTCAGCCCGTTCCCAAGGAACTTACCAGCTTCCTTGGGAATTAAGGGGCTGAGTCCTGCTTCTTCAGTTATGTCTGACAGATATGTTAGGTAGGGCCTTACTGTGTGACTCTGGCTGCCTGGCCTTGGCCTGGTACTCACTGTGTAGGCAGATTGGCCTTAAACTCATATCGGTCCCCTGTCTGAACATCTCAAATGCTGAGATTACAGTTCTGTACACAGTGGTCAATTTCCATTGGGTTCCTGTCACTAAGCCACCTGCTATGAGGATCTCTCAAATGTAGAAACTGCAGGCCATACGAATTACTTGCCTAAGACCACACAACCTGGTGGTAGAATAGTTGGAATTCACACTGAGGCTTGTTCCTGGTAGCTGCTGTATGGGTCCTAACTGATGTGCCCCCCCCCCCAATGTCCCAGATGTGGACCTGGCGTGCAATGACTTGACAAGGGTGCCGGAGTGCCTGTACACCCTCCCCAACCTGCGCCGCCTCAACCTCAGTAGCAACCAGATTGCAGAGCTGTCCCTGTGCATTGACCAGTGGGTGCACCTGGAGACCTTGAATCTGTCCCGTAACCAGCTCACCTCCCTGCCTGTGAGCCTGGGCCTGGGCCATTGGGTGGGCTGGGCAGGAGTGCTGGTTCTGTTCTAACAGATGTCCCGCTTCTCCAGTCGGCCATTTGCAAGCTCACCAAGCTGAAGAAGCTGTACCTGAACTCTAACAAGCTGGACTTTGATGGGCTACCTTCTGGTATCGGCAAGCTTACCAGCCTGGAGGAATTCATGGCTGCTAACAACAACCTAGAACTGGTTCCTGAAAGTCTCTGCAGGTGCTGGCCAGGCTGGGTTGAGGTGGCAGCTCAAGCTTGGTGATCTGCCTGTATCCTGCTAATGACTGATTTGCCTTTAGGGATGTGGCCCTGTCCCACCCCACACCCAACTTGAGGTTCCCAGAGTACCTTTTAGGAAGCTGATGTCAGAAGGTCTAGGTCAGAAGGGCATCAACACCATATTTGTGGGGGTCCCATCCTCTTCTGAAAATCACGGGTCCTCATGTGGATTCCTTGCTCTAAGACAAAGAATTGGGAAGGCTCCTCTCACCTGGCCCTAATTGTAACACCATATATCCCCTAAAGCTCTGTCTGGCTCTGTCTTTACAGGTGCCCAAAGCTGAAGAAACTCGTCCTGAATAAGAACCGCCTGGTGACCCTTCCTGAGGCCATACACTTCCTGACAGAGATCGAGGTCAGGCAGGCTGGGCCAGTGTTGGAGTAGAGACAGGATATTAGGAAAGATAGAGCAAAGGGTGTGCTTGTATCTCAGAGTGAGAGACCCAGTAGTCGCCTTCCAGGGGCAGGGCCACTGGAGCGAGCACCTTCTCAGCACACCTTAGTGCCTGTCACTGAAGCCCCACGGGCAGCTGCAGAGTGGCCAGGGTCAGAACTTAGTTCCTGGTCCCAGCTATAGACTGAAACTAGAGGCTGCTTGGAGGTGAGTGTCCAGCGGCACCTCTGCTCACCTAACAGGTCCTGGATGTTCGAGAAAATCCCAGCTTGGTCATGCCGCCCAAGCCTGCTGACCGCACTGCCGAGTGGTACAACATTGACTTCTCACTACAGAACCAGCTGAGGCTGGCAGGTGCCTCCCCAGCCACAGTGGCCGCTGCTGCAGCTGGTGAGTGGAATGTGTGCTAGGGCACTTCTCTGGATCTCTGCTTACCCCTCTGCACACTGGATACCAGGGTGGGGCCTCTGGCTGAATGTCCAGTAGCCAGTCGGGTGGCTCAGATGCCTGCATCTCCCTACGTAGGGGGCGGGTCCAAGGACCCCTTGGCTCGCAAGATGCGGCTACGGAGGCGCAAGGATACAGCACAGGATGTCCAGGCCAAGCAAGTGCTAAAGGGCATGTCAGATGTTGCCCAGGAGAAAAACAAAAATCAAGAGGTAAGTCAGGTCAGAGTGGGCTGGATAGGGCTGGACTCTGAAGAGGAACACAGGCCCTGAGCAGAGAATGGCTAATGCAAATGGTGAGGGCAGGAAGGGGCCAGTTTTAGTGTTTCTGCACCTTTGTCCCCAGGAAAGCATAGTTGCCCGGGCACCTGGGGGGAAGGTACGACGCTGGGACCAGGGCCTGGAGAAGCCACGCCTTGACTACTCGGAGTTCTTTACGGAGGATGTGGGCCAGCTGCCTGGTTTGACTATCTGGCAAATTGAGAACTTTGTGCCTGTGCTAGTGGAGGAAGCCTTCCATGGCAAGTTCTACGAGGCTGACTGCTACATTGTGCTCAAGGTGGGGCTGGCTCCTAGTGTTCTGCATGATGTGATACAGTGAGGCCCAGGGGGGAGGTGGCAGGCTGGGTTTGGGAGTTGATGCAGCGGTGGCCGTACATGTAGCCTGGAAGGCCAGGAACGGGCCTGGGAAGCCCTCGTGGCTGATTGCTTGGTCTCCTCAGACCTTCCTGGATGACAGTGGCTCTCTGAACTGGGAGATCTACTACTGGATTGGTGGGGAAGCCACACTTGACAAGAAAGCCTGTTCTGCCATTCATGCAGTCAACCTGCGCAACTACCTGGGTGCTGAATGCCGTACTGTTCGAGAGGAGATGGGCGACGAGAGCGAGGAATTCCTGCAGGTGCAGCTGGAGATACACACAGAAGGGAACTAGGGTCACATGTACAGAGGTGGGACAGGGAGCTGAGGCCAAAGGTAGTACCAAGAGACCTCAGACAGCAAGGTGAGATCTAGGGATCCTTAGGTGGTCAGAGCCTGAAACTATGGCTGAGCGGGAGGGAGTGGTAGATTTCTTTGGAAGCGGACAGACAGGTTAAGGAATGTAGCTGAGAGATAGGGCTGGGACCAATAGCTGTTGGGGTAGATTACAGGCTCGGGGTTAAGGGCAGAGCCAAACCTAAAAATAAACCACAAAGCCAGTCAGCAAACTGCCTTACCCCACTACCAGCTGGGTTCCCTTTAGAGATATAGCAGGCAGCTAGAGAATTTACTCTAGGCCCCCAGGTTTGCAAGCTTGTCCTCCATTTGGGACAGTTTGGGGCAGCCCTGTGCTCCGATATATACCTCATCCCGTTTAGAATAACTGCAGGTTTGCACACACACTTCAGCTGTGTAAACTACCAAGTCTGGCAGGTACTTGGTGGGGGCAGGAACAACTCAATGATGAACTCAATGATGTCACACACATAGGTGTTTGACAATGACATCTCCTACATTGAAGGAGGAACAGCCAGTGGCTTCTATACTGTGGAAGACACACACTATGTTACCAGGTAAGCATGCAGCGATGGGTGGTATTGGGCTGGACTGCCGGGATTGGGTGGAAGCAACGATGTTAAGGTCAGGTGGACCCAGGTGCTCACAATGAATCATTCTTGCTCTGCTCCCCAGGATGTACCGTGTATATGGGAAAAAGAACATCAAATTGGAGCCTGTGCCCCTCAAGGGGTCCTCACTAGATCCAAGGTAAGCTCCCTGGTACGAGAGGAAGCAAGGGTGCTTTTCTTTGGTTGGCTCTCCATCTATGAAGAAGCAACCTTGTTAACTTCTCAGAGCCTGGCAGAAAAGCCTGAGGTCTGCCCAAAAAGGGGACCAGAGGCCCATCTTTCGGATCAGAGTCTACATTACAGCTCTTCCTGTCCTGTCCAGGTTTGTGTTTCTCCTGGACCAAGGACTGGACATTTATGTGTGGCGGGGGTTCCAGGCCACACTGAGCAGCACCACTAAGGCCAGGTAGGTGGATATTATGGAATGTTCTGGGCAAAGGAAGGCATCCCCTAAGAACAACATGGCCTTGCTGAGGGTTTGCATCTGTCCTTAGGCTCTTTGCAGAGAAAATGAACAAGAATGAGCGGAAAGGGAAGGCAGAAATCACCCTCCTGGTGCAGGGTCAAGAGCCCCCAGGGTTCTGGGATGTGCTGGGTGGGGAGCCCTCGGAGATCAAGAAGCATGTGCCTGATGACTTTTGGCCACCCCAGCCTAAGCTATACAAGGTGAGTCACGGTGTCAGTGGGTACAGAATAAGCCTGAGGTCAGTATGTGGGTTTGCTTTGGGAGAAGAGAGCATCGATTACCTGGATGAGAAGCTCAGTCTGGAAGGCAGCTTTGAGGATGGAGCTAGCATGCTCTTCTAGAAGGTAGACCAGAAGTCCTAGAGCTGAACATTTGCCTTAGTTTCATGAGTGGCAGATGACTAAGGTTCTTATGAGCAGGAAAGAGATGAGTTAAGAAATCAGAAACAACAGTAAGGATCTAGATTAAGCAATGGGTATTTAAATGCCCATCTAGCTGGGCATGGTGGTACACACCTTTAATCTCAGCAGAAGCAGGCAAATCTCTATGAGTTTAAGGCCAGCCTGGTCAACATAGCAAGTTCCAGGCCAGCCAGAGACACACAGTAAGACACGGTCTCAAAAACTAGCCCTTCCAGAGCTACAGAGATGGCCTAGTGGTTAAAGGCACTTGTTCTTCCAAAGGACCAAGGATCAAGCACCAGAACCTCTATGGTAGCTCTCATCCCAGGGGGCACAACACTGCCTTCTTGCCTCTCTCCATAGGCACCAAAGATACATATGATATACATACATACAGGCAAAATATGCATACTTAAAAATAGCAGGGGCTGGAGAGATGGCTCAGCAGTAAAGAACACTACTCTTCCAGAGTTCCTGAGTTTGATTCCCAGAAAGCACTTAAACTGGGATCTAATGCCCTCTTCTGGCACATAGACATACATGCAGATAGAACACTGTGCATAAAATAAATAAAAATAGCAATTAAAAGCTGGGCAATAGTGGTGCATACCTTTAACTCCAGCACTTGAGAGCCAGTAGGTGGATCTGAGTTTGAGGCCAGCCTGGTCTATAGACAAGAGTAAGTTTCAGGACAGCCAGGGTTACACAGAAAAACCCTGCCTCAAAAAAAATTAAAAACTGCCCTCCACTGCCCTCCACTGCCCTGGAGTGGGACTCTGTAGCAGAGCACTTGCCTGGTGTGGGCAAAACCCTGGTACTGCTCCCTATACTAAGAGAAAAAAAATAGCAAACACTAAACCTTTCCATTGGTAAGAGCTCTTTAAAATGCCATTCAGTTTGAAGGGAACACAGCAAAGTGGGGAGCCAGGCCCCAGACATGGTGGGGGTCTGCCATTCCCATCAATTCTTTTTGCCAGGTGGGCCTAGGTCTAGGCTACTTGGAACTTCCACAGATCAACTACAAGCTCTCAGTGGAACACAAAAAACGGCCCAAGGTGGAGCTGATGCCAGGAATGAGGCTGGTGAGATGAAGGAGGTTGGGCATGGGTCCTGTGTAATTCTGTGCTGGCCCAGTGCTGACCTCCAGCTGTTTGTCCTACAGCTGCAGAGCTTGCTGGACACACGATGCGTGTACATCCTGGACTGCTGGTCTGATGTATTCATCTGGCTTGGCCGCAAGTCCCCACGCCTAGTGCGTGCCGCTGCACTCAAACTGGGCCAGGAGCTATGTGGGATGCTACACCGGCCACGACATACAGTGGTCAGCCGCAGCCTGGAGGGCACTGAGGCGCAGGTACGACCCCACATCCAAAGGCTTGCTTAGTATGCCCTATCCCCTTCACTGCTGGCCAACTACTACAGAGGCAGCCAAATCCACGTATCTTTGCAGAACCACCCACTCTGTAGCCTGTCCCAACTTCTGTTGGCTAAGCTACACTTCCACAAGCCCTAGCTCCAGCTCCTGTCAGACGCCACCCTGACTGCTAACCAGCTTTTCCAAGCCTTGCTTGATCCCTCCAGCCTCTGACCTTACTTGTGCTGCACCTCTCCAGTTATGGCATACTGTTCAACACAGGTGTTCAAGGCCAAGTTCAAAAACTGGGACGATGTGTTGACAGTGGACTACACACGAAATGCAGAGGCTGTGCTGCAGGGCCAGGGGCTCTCTGGGAAGGTGAAGCGTGACACTGAGAAGAAAGACCAGATGAAGGCTGACCTCACTGCACTCTTCCTACCTCGGCAACCCCCAATGCCACTGGCTGAGGTGGGGGAGGCCTGTTTGAGAGGGGAGGTATGTGAGAGGGAGGGGCCCTGCACAGCATGGTGCTCAGATCTACTTGGGGATGGGTTAACAGGCAGAGCAGCTGATGGAGGAGTGGAATGAGGACCTAGATGGCATGGAGGGCTTCGTGCTGGAGGGCCGGAAATTCACTCGACTGCCAGAGGAAGAGTTTGGCCACTTCTACACACAGGACTGCTATGTCTTCCTCTGCAGGTGCCAGAACAAAGCCTCAGCCAGCCTCTTGTTCTTTTCCCTATGCAACCCTTGCTCACCACTGTTTGAATCACAGGTACTGGGTACCCGTGGAATACGAGGAGGAAGAAAAGGCAGAAGACAAGGAGGGGAAGGCCTCAGCAGAGGGCAAAGAAGGGGAGGAAGCATCAGCTGAGGCAGAGGAGAAGCAGCCAGAGGAGGATTTTCAGTGCATCGTTTACTTCTGGCAGGGCCGGGAGGCCTCCAATATGGGCTGGCTAACCTTCACATTCAGTCTTCAGAAGAAGTTTGAGAGCCTTTTCCCTGGCAAGCTGGAGGTGTGCATTCACAAGCCCTGAACTGTTCCCCACAGCCTATGGTTGGGATGGTGGTATGATCAAACTAGAACTGAGGAGGCTTGACCCTTGAAGGGGAGCCAAAGTCTAGGGAACTACCCAGCACTTCTCATCTCCAGGTAGTACGTATGACACAGCAGCAGGAGAATCCCAAGTTCCTATCCCATTTCAAAAGAAAGTTCATCATCCACCGGGGCAAGAGGAAAGTTGCCCAGGGTACTCTACAGCCAACCCTCTATCAGATCCGCACCAATGGCAGTGCCCTCTGCACCCGGTGGGTACCTGGCTTGGGGAGGCGACAGGATTCCATGGTGGAGGTAACACTGCTGACCCCCCATCCCCTTCCCAGGTGCATCCAGATTAACACTGACTCCAGCCTTCTCAACTCTGAGTTCTGCTTCATCCTCAAGGTGAGGCTGTGGGCAGGACAGCAGAGCAGGGTGGTAGGCAAGAATCTAGCTGACCCAAGCCCCTGTGCATGTCTAGGTCCCCTTTGAAAGCGAGGACAACCAAGGCATTGTGTATGCCTGGGTGGGCCGGGCATCAGACCCTGACGAAGCCAAGCTGGCAGAAGACATCCTGAACACCATGTTTGATGCCTCCTATAGCAAACAGGTAACAGAGGTGGGGGTGAGCAGGTAGGTGAGAGCAGATGAGAGCCCTGGCTAACCAGCCCTTCTCACAGGTCATCAATGAAGGCGAGGAGCCAGAGAACTTCTTCTGGGTAGGCATTGGTGCACAGAAACCCTATGACGATGATGCAGAGTACATGAAGCACACGAGGCTCTTCAGGTGAGTGCCCCTCAACCCTCCTCTAGCTCCTGGGTAGGCACTGGGACACAAGGCCTATGATGACGACAGAGTACACAAAGCACATGGGGCTCTTCAGGTGAATCTATCTAACCTTGCCCTTTACCTTGACTGTTGCTTGTCAGGTGCTCCAATGAGAAGGGTTACTTTGCAGTGACTGAGAAATGCTCTGACTTTTGCCAAGATGACCTGGCAGACGATGACATCATGCTGCTAGACAATGGCCAAGAAGTGAGACATTCCCCAACCTCAGATCCTGCCTGCTAGATTAAGATGAGACGTAGATGGAGTACTGGGGCCGGCCGGGGTAGCCTTTCCACCAGCCACATACAAAAACCCCGGGCTCAGTTCTTAGCACTATAAACACCAAAAAAGGCCAAGAAACCCATTTGACTATTTCATCCTCTGTATCCTCAGGTCTACATGTGGGTTGGGACCCAGACAAGCCAAGTGGAGATCAAACTGAGTCTGAAGGCTTGCCAGGTAAGAAGGGGGATTACTGAAGGCAGCTTGACGGCTTCAGGAACCACCTGTCCCTCCATCATCCTGGACACACATCTGGGAAGGGGCACTGTGGTCAGTCCAGTAGGCCTCAGAGGACTACCCAGGCCCACTGTTTTCCTTACCAGGTATACATCCAGCACACACGGTCTAAAGAACATGAGCGGCCACGTCGCCTGCGCCTGGTCCGCAAAGGTAATGAGCAGCGCGCCTTCACCCGCTGCTTCCACGCCTGGAGCACGTTCCGCCAAGCCCCAGCCTAGGCAGCCTAAGACCTCAGACTCCAGTGAGGAAGAAGAGGCCTCAGGACCCACATGGCCCAAAGCCCCACCAGTGTGTCCACATGTGTGCACATACAATTTAAAAGATATTAAATGCTTTTATTTTCAATATTAAAAAATCAGTACTTTTAATATTAAAACAACTAGTTTTTTAAAAAAAGACAGAAAAGCCAAAGGTGGCATCTACAGGGAAGCCCATCCTCACTGCCACACACACACGTGCACACACACATACACCTCTGACCGACTTCAGTCCTGATGCCCGGCAGTTCCCAGTCACATGAGCATACACACAGGCCAGGAGCGAGTACCAAAACTGCTTTAGAAATGACTGGCCAGCGCAGTCCAGGGTTAGAAAAATACTCTGCTTGAGGAGAAAGGAAGTACAGTATGGAGTGCAAGAGGATGCTTGCTCGCCCCTCCAGCTGACCTTAAAGCCAGGCATGTGTCAGGGCCCAGCATCAGTTAAGACAGGTCAGTGTGAAGGGGCTAGGCAAGACAGACAGATGGCGATGACTACGGGGAGCAAACCCAAGTCATTCCTGCCTGCAGAGTAAGCAGGCCCTTTCAGTGACAGCCTGAGATGGGCTTGCTGGGGAATCTAGAAGGGTACCAAGTAGAAGAGGGGATGGTTAGTTATCTATGCCCAATGGAGGCTGCAGAGGCACTAGCTACTATACTAAGGTCCAGAGAGCTCCAGTCTCCAGCTAGGCTGGGTCCATAGCAAGATACGGTAGGGGCACATAAGGTCCATGTGCTGGCTCAATAGGCAGGACCTATCAGCCTCAGTGACTCTCCTGTGAAATGGGCTCTGTGAACAGGATGAGAGCATCCTCACCCACAGGGTCTGAAGTGTCCTTCTAAATGCACAGGATTTCAATGCTGACAGGCCAGGCCCTTTCAAGCACTGAACTGTGATAATCATGACCGCAGGTCCCCTATGCCTGGCAGTCAGAGGAAGGCAGCTAGGCTTCCAGGAACAACACCATTATAGAAGCCTGCCAAGGTTCCAGCTGGAGTGAGGGATGGCAGCTGCTGTGTGGTAAGACCAGGCTGCCCCACAGCACCTCATTTAATCAGAAGGGTGTAGCCCCGACAAGCATCATCTGCTCCCAGGTTCCGCAGGTTCTTCTCAGAGTCCTCAGGAGAGCTGGGGAGGGGCAGTAATCAGAAGGGCTGGGGTAAGAAGACCCTTAGTTGCCCTGGGGAATGGAGGCGTGGGAGAGAGCAGCTGGCCTCACCCCAGGAAATCCTTCACATATTCCACGGTGACATCCCCTGTCGTGTCCAGCATTGTATCCCCACTAGTAGCTGAGTCAATGGACACAGGCGAGAGTGTGGCCTCTGGTAGTTCTGTGGTATCTGTCGGAAGAAGTGCTCCTCAGTATCTACTGTGCACCTAGAGACCAGGTACTGACAACAGACCACATACAGGCACTCTCTCACTGCCTCTGGCAGCTTCCAGCCCTGGCTCAGTGGAACCGAGTTTATGCCTTAACCCATCTACCCCAGGTAACCTCAAGCCAATGCCTGCCTCAACCCTGTGCCCTCTCACCAGCTTTCTTGCTGTGGGCAGAGCAAGGGCTTCCTTCACAGCTCTCTGGAGCCAGAATGATGTCTCTGGTCCCATTAGCCTGGCTCAGCTTGGGTGACTCTTGAAGCCTGTGGCTATAGAAATAGATGGGAGTGTAATGGGGACTATTACAGGCACTGCATCCAACCCCCAAACCTGAAGCAGGCATTAACCCAGGGAGTGCAGGACCCAAGATAGCTCAGGGACCCACTCCTTACAAACCTGGGCTGGGTGGCGTTTCGGGGCCAGCTTATATCCAAAGAACAGAGCGGTTCTGTGATATTTCGAGCACTCAGTGAGAAGCGCTCGAATTCCGATGGAGAAATCAAGTAAAAGCCTGTGAGCGGGAGAAAGGGGCCAAGGAACATTTTAGGAACACTGACACCACCCAACCCTTGACTGGTGCTGCCTTGGTACATAAGCAGAGCCCGGGCTTTCTGCGTACCCAACATTCATTCCCAGCTTGTCCCGCCTCACCCTGGCCATGGCGTGTGAAGACACAGGAAGCGATGCCACTGATGTCCTCCTTCCGAATACAAGAGTAGTGCACCTGAGGCCTCAGGCCAGGCACTGAGAAGACGTGGACATCACCCAGGTTGGTGAGGCAGGCAAGGCAGGTCTCAGCATAGTCTTCAGATATCACACTGGCAAAGGTAGCCAGGGCTACCTTTCGCACACGACAGCCTTCGTGGGCTGTCAGCTTGAATTTAGTCTTGGCACTCACCTTGGGTAGCGTGAACACCTGTTGACAGACATTGAGTTAGTTAGGCCCAGCTTAGTCCTAACCACAAAGCTCCTCAGCTGCAGACATCCAACTGGCCCTGCAGGCCTCAATCCAATTGTGGACATCAAAATACTACTCACTTAACCAGCCACCCAGTGCCTACAGACCTGGCCCAGGCTTCATGGTGTACCTCATCTCCACCCTTGGCCAGATCATATGTTCTATGCCTAGTACTCTTAAGTACCAAGATTCAAAGGCTTTCCACCAGCTCTTGGAGAAGGCTGTGAGGTAGAGGGAAACTAAGGCAGGGCAAGTAGAGTGCTTGAGGGCATTCTACTGCCTGAACGCTCTCTGATGGAATAGGACGGATTTAGGTCTCAGCAGGTAGGGGAATGGGCAGAGCAGGGGTTCTAAAAGGTGCAAGCTGGGGGGGCCTGAATGGATCTCATCACCCACAGAAGCTCACCTTGAATTGTTCTTCAGATGCAATGAGCACAGCATGCCCACCCTGCATGTCAGGCGCCTGTGCCAAGTCCCGGGAAGCCTCATAGGGCTCAGGCAGTGGACGGCCACGACCATCCAACACAGCAATGGCCACCACAGGTGCTCGGTGCATTAGCTGTACCTCCTTGCCCAGCACAGCCTCCACTGCCTGCTCAGGCCGCTTTTCACCACCTGCTGTGGCTGCTGGAACCTCCAGCGCATAGGCAAATACAGAGCCCGAGTTGGTGCCTGCCCACATGGTGGGCCCATGGTGGGTCGCTGTGGGGGACAGGTAAAGTAAAGAGGGCCTCCTGAGAGCCTATTCCTCACAGACCCTTCTCCCTCACCCTCACCTGCACTCTCATTTCCTAACTGTCTTAACTGGTTGCAGGGGACAGTGCTCCCTTCTACTCTACACCTGCTGTGTGGCTTCAACCCACTGGTCTGAGACACCAGCCCAGATCCAGAAGTATGAGTCACCTTGAGGGCATCTTCAAGGAGGTTATCAGGCCCATAACCTAGTACCTGATACCACCAACTCAACAAGCTATACCCTCAACTCATTCCAGCAAACGCAGTGCCTCCTGCAAGGCTAGGCACTCCTTTAATCCCAACCCTGAGGAGGCAGAGACAGATCTCTGAGTTGAGGCCAGAATGATTTATATAGCAAGTTCCAGACAGCAGGACTATATGGTAAGACCCTGTCTAAAAAGCAACCAATAAACAAAGACAAAGATAAAAGAGTAAAGTGTGCCGACATACTGGGGTGGAGGCTGAGGTATATGGGAGACTGTACACTATTTTCTGTTTCAAACTTAGTATTATACAACGTAAAAACCAAAGAAGCACCAACATAAGGCACAGAGAGTATTTGCTCCCACAGAGTCGATTCAAGTCCCTGAATGATGGCTGCAGCAGCTCTGCCTGATCTGTCCCAAACCACTGCCACTTGCCTACCACAGGACCTCAGCCACCCTGGCCCTCACTGTCCACCTCATTATGGCTCCCTTGCTTCTGTTCAACTCTACAAACACTAAAATATGTCTCCTATGGGAAGCTATACAGGTGGCTTCCAGGGTGTCCCTGAGTATAGCTCATACCACCACCTCCCCCACCAGCACAGAGTTCATCTAGCCTCTCCAACCCTCGTCCCTACCCTGGCCTCACCATCTCTAAGGAATGTGTCAGCAAAGTAGAGGCAGCGTACAACACCAGAAAGGGAGTCATCAGCAGACCGAGGCTCGATGCGGCGCTGCACAGGCGTCATCTCCAAGTCGTGTGGGCAGGACTGCTCTGCCAGCTGTGCATTGGCCTCCTGCAACTGGAAGGCCAAGAGGAGCTTAGACGTGCCCTTCTGAGAGCCCTTCCTGCCCAGTGTCCAGCAGGCATCGCCATCCACACACCTGGTCCTCAGTTCACTACACAGGGCACATGCAACTGAACAGACCCAAGGGCTCTGGACCAGGGCCTGGACATGGCTGCCAGTCCCAGCTCACCTTGCTACTGGCAGTAGGACCCCGTTTTTTGCCTGAAACACGGCTCTTGCGGATACGCCGGAATGACTGTCGCAGTGACTTCTTGAGGGACTTCACACGTGACAGCGGCCCCTCCATGGCCAAAGAGTCATTGGGGTGAAGGGTACACCTGGGGTGACAGGACCAACCGTGCTATGGAGCCACACTGCACTCCTGCTATCCTGAAGCCAGGTATCAGAGCCCAGGTCACGGAACCAGAGCAACTTGGTGCTAAGGCTTGTGGCTACAGCACCTGGAAGAGCTAACTAGTTCTCTTGAAGGATAAGAGAGTATAAGAGCTTTCCCAATCAGCCTGCTTTTGCACAATCTCTGAAAGGAACTAAGCCCAGAACATCTTCTCTGGGCTCTGGCTGCCCACCTGGCCACCTCATGCCACATACCTGGCCAGTACAGGGCTCTTGCGCTGGTAGTCAAAAAGGCCAAAGCCATGACTGGTACCAAAGGCCACAAGGCTCCACTCAGCATGGAGTGTGACAGCAGTGACAGCAGCGGGTGGCAAGCACTGTATCAGCATTCGGGGCTGGAATCCGGCAGGCCAAGGCAACAGGCCCGTGTGTGGGCTCAGCCGCTCGTGGCCCTTCCACGTGAAGCCCTCACGATCCTGAAGAAGATCCACATTGGCCACACTGACGGTATGCTCTGCCGGGATGTCACTGAGCTCCAGCACCAGAACCTGGACCACACAACAGGAAGAGGACTTAGCAGAAGAGAGGCATTCTAGACCTATCCAGATATTGCCAGAGTAGTCCCATAACTCACCTACCCAGCAAATACCCTTTGAATATGCTCCAAAGCCTTCATTGAGCATCAAGAAACTGACCTCATAATATGCTGGCCCCTGCTGTCCTGGAGCCCGTGACTCCTTCCTGAGTCTCTGTCTTCCGTGAGCAATAACTAAACACTAGGCCCTGTGTGCACAGTCAGTGCACAGGTACTCTGTGACTGAGACCCACTAGGCCCTGTGGTTGTAGAGCACGTCTGCACACCCATATTTCTGCTTCCAGCCTCAAGCCTCCATGCTTCCCCTACCTGTACTCAAGCCATGGCACTTCCACACTTTGCATCTGTCATCACCCCTGCCAACCTTACCTGGTGCTCCGTTCCCACTCTGACCTACTTCACCACACCCTTCAGGGCCACCTCCTGCAGAAAGCCTCCCCAATAGCCACATCTGGGGACACCAACCACACCTGGCCTGCAGTGCCAGCCACCACCATCTGGGCTGTGTACTTGCAAAGCGCAACCTTCTGGATTCCCAGCCGGGGATCATCACTGTAGGGATCAAAGCAGCCCACCTGAGGGGATAAGACAGAATGGTGATGCAGTGCAGAACTATGACCAGCCCTGAGGGGGAGAAGGAGGAGAAGGAGGAGAGGTACCTTGCGGAAGGGTGGCCAGTCATCCTCCACAGCCTGGGCCAGGCTATCAGCATGTTCACAGTCCGTCTGGAAGAGGCCGGCTGTGCTCAGTTTGTAGAGTGGCCTCAGTGCCACACCAGAGGCGTCCCAGAACCGCACAGTGCCATCCTCATGGCTGTAGAGAGGGTGAGTGTCAGAGCCTTGCCTGGGAGATCTACACCCTCTCAATTATTCTTCCAGTGGCCACTACAGGTGCCTACTGCACCTGCTGAACTCCAGCTGGGGTCATACTGCACACAGCAGTAAGCACCCACTATGCAGGATAAACAGGTACTCAGGCTACACACAATCTTATGCCCCAAAAGCCTTGTTAACAGGTTGGAAGGTAAAAGAATGACCACTTTGACAACTAGGAGATGGCAGAGGGGAACAACGGGCATCCAGAAATCATAGCATATGCCACAAACCCCAGGTAGGGTGAGAAGCCTAAGGGGGCCTGGCAAATAAAGCAGTGGAAAGGCTGGGGATCAAAAGAGGTAGGTCAAAGTAGGGAGAGGGAGAAGAGTAGACAAAAGTAGAGTACAGCCTTGGGAGAAGCTGCAGAGTCCCACTGGGCTCCCAAGACAGTGAGACGCCCCAACAGTTGGAAAAGAACTAGACTTGGGAGGCAGAGGCAGGTGGATTTCTGAGTTCGAGGCCAGCCTGGTCTACAAAGTGAATTCCAGGACAGCAGGGCTACACAGAGAAACCCTGTCTCAAAAAAACAAAAAAAAGCCGGGCGTTGGTGGCGCACGCCTTTAATCCCAGCACTTGGGAGGCAGAGGCAGGCGGATTTCTGAGTTCGAGGCCAGCCTGGTCTACAGAGTGAGTTCCAAGACAGCCAAGAGGTTCCAAGACAGCCAAGAGAAACCCTGTCTCGAAAAAACAAAAACAAAAACAAAACAAAAAAAAGAACTAGAGAATAAGGTGGTTCAGGCTCTCCAGCATCCCTGAGACTATAGGAAGCTCTCAACAGGAAAGGGCAAGCTGCCTTGGGAGTCCTGAGGGTCCCAAGACAGGCAAGGGGAGGGCAGGGCAGTTAGTAAGGCCTGAGTCACCAGCGCCCAGACGTAGCCTGGCATTTCTAGCACCTGACTGGCAGAGTCAGCATTGGCCAACCCAGATTTTCCAGTTCATGGCAGGCAAGCCAGGTGGGCGGAGCCTAGGCTGGGCTGGGCTGGAAGTCAGTCCCAGGCCAAGAGGAAGTGCAGGGTAGGGCTTTGGGCCAGAATCAAGAGAGGCTTCCTAACAGGAACAATCCATATCGGATTTGCTAGGACTAAGCCTGAGTCACTGAGCACTTCAGCACCCAAAGAATCTAGGGCATTCAAGAAACAAATAAGGCCTCATAGGTGCAGGGCCTTGTCTGCCACCCACACTTACCCGGTCAGCAACAGCCCACGCTGCGAGGGTTCCTGGGCCAAGTTCCGGCCCCCGGTAATGGGCCAACTCTAAGAAAGACAACAAAGACAAGAGCTCAAAGTTAGGCTGAAGGTCTCCCTCTCATCCTGGCCATATGCCTCCCACATTCCCATCTCCAGTCTGGGCTAGACATCGCCCTCCACCAGCACAGCTCCCACCTGACCACCCGTCCTGGGACACAAGGCACCCACACTCACCAAGGCACTGGAGGCAGGCTGTGGGCTCTGCCGCTCACCAGCACTTACAATGCGGGCCCACAGTTTGCTGGGGACATTGGCAACATGGGCAGAGCAGGTGATAGCTGACGAATGCAGCGGGGCCAAGTAAGGAGCAGGCACAGCTGGCCAGCCTGGTGTCTGCAGGTCCAGCACCACCAACTCCTCCTCCAGAAGCACAGCTAGGGCCTGGGGGTTGTCAAATTCTGTGGAATTGGGGGAGGGAGCTCAGCCTAAAGCCACACTGGGCCAGCTAGGGTGAGAAGTGGAATACTCACCATTCTCTGGCTGTGTGCTGTGCACCGTGAAGAAGTCAATGACACGGGAGGTGAAGTCTAGGGTCACCAGTGTCTCTGCTCGAAGTACACTCACACAGTGGCGGTCACCATAGCTGGCTCGAGGCATGCCACCACTGAAGATGATAAAGTGGTCTCTGCAAAGGGAGGGAGGCCATGTGAACCAGGAGCCCCTGGAGAACCGGGCACATGCTGGATAACCCAGTAAGGGCTTCGCCCCTATATACCCGGAGCCTAATCCTCTAGTCCCCAGCCAGACAAGCCCCCTCCCACACTGCCCCCTCTACCTACCCTGACTCACAGCTCCGCCACAGAATCTTGTTGATGGCCTTGCAGGGGAAGGGGCCTGGGGGTGGGGAGAGTGTCAGACCTCCCATTCCTCATCCATGCTCCTCTCCCCAAGGTATGGCCCATACCCAGCGATACCCCCCGGAGGCTCCTTCTATAGATTTGGCTATGCAGTACCCTCTTCAAGGCCAGCTGGCCCTCTAGTCCCACCCTTGGCTCAAGCCTCCCCAGTGCTCACCATAGGGTGTGGTCACTACAGTGGGCTGCAGCGTTGGGGGGCTGCCAGTGTCTGTGGACCAGATGGCATAGCTGCCATCACTGTGTGAGCTGATAATGCTGCTGCCCCCACGGCCCCAACACAGGCTCTCCAGCTGCTATAGATGAGGATAGGATGGCATGAGCCAGCAGGTATGTACAAGGGCTTGGAGGAGGAGCACATGGGCCTCACTTGCTTACCTGGTTACCCAGGAAAACTTGGTCCACAGAATGTGTGGCCTGGCTCCAGATGACCAGTAAGCCACGACTATAGCCTATGAGGATCTTGCTGGGGTCTTGCAGATGTCCCTGGAGTGACTCCACGGGGCCCAAGGCCTTTCCACACCGGTAGTCATCTGGCACACTGCAGAGAGTGCCAGAGAGAGTCAGGAGAACTTCCCGGAAATGGGAAGGTCCTCCTGCCTGCTGCTCACCTGCGCAGAACTTCATCTGGGCTGAGAGTCTGCCCTTCCAGCAGTGCCAGGGTGGCTACATCCAGGAAGAATATGTTACCACTCTCGGTTCCCAGGGCCGCTGTGTTGCCAGCAGCCAGCAGGACCACAGTGACACGGGTTAGACTGGCAGGGAAACTGCAGGAAAGAGGGACAGAGAGGTGAGCCCATCTACCTGCTGGGGAAGGCAGAACGGGCTGGACCCTTTCTATGGGCTCTCTTATACCTCTCTGCACTCACAGGGCCTGTTCACAGCACAGGCTGACACCCTGGGAAGGCTACATGCAGTATAATTAGCCTACTCAATTATCCCCCAGCATGCCAGCAAAGAAACGGATAAAAATAAGTTCCCCAGGTCTCAAAGGCCTCCCAGCTCACTTACTACCCTGCTTCTCTAGGGCAGAATCAGAGCACTGCCCCAATCAGGGGCACGACACCAGCCTTCCAGATACCTCAGACATCAGGGGCCCAAACAATGGCGAGGCCAGGCCAGGCACTAACCTGTGGGCAAAGACTATCTCATCGCAGCTCTTCCAGCACACCTGAGGGCAAGGCCATCTACCTGGGAAGCCCTGCCTGCTGTGCACAGCCAGGCATCCGGCTAGCACCTCACCAAGCCTTTCCTGTAGCTATCAACCATGGCATAGCCTATCCCAACTCAAGAAGCCAGCAGGAAGGTCAAACACGGGGGTACACACCATTAACCTACACTTGGGAGACGGAGGCTGGAGGATCACTAAAAATTCCAGGCTAGCCTGAGATTTTGCTGATATTACCTTGGCACAGAACTGTCCCAAATCCCTAGAGTACAGTGTCAGCCAGCCTAAAGGTCTAAGGAGTTGGGTATATAACATATTCTATTCACTGGGACCCCCAAACCTGAAGGCTCCCATAGTGGAAAACACAGACTCTGCCTACTGGCCTCAGACTCAGCTGGCCACACCTTTAACCCTATCTTCAAAGGATACCACTTCAAATAGGGTTCTGCCCAGATACTTGAACCATAGCCCAACTGTGGCTGCCCTGCCTCAGCAGAGCAGGCTCATAGGCCTTCTCTAGTACCTCTGCCCAGTGGCTAGCCCCTGGTCCTCTAGTACCTGGCATTGTCAAAACTGGGCCTGCTGGGTGGGTGGAAGCTGAGCCCTTCCTCCAGGTGGGCACAGCCATTATGATGGATGATTTCCCACAGATGCAAGCTGCTGTCATCTAGCAAGGTCAGGAGGCGGCCCTGATGGGAAGGAGCAGAGACAAAAATGGGGATAGCCTGAAGGGGAGGAGAACATGGGGGTGGGGACCACCTGATGCTGGTGGAGGAGGGCAGATATTCACCTGACCAGGCAGGAAATGCATCTGGGTGACGGTGGCTGCATCCCGATGTAGGCCTGTAAATTCCACTCCAGGTGCACCATAGCTAAGGTAACTTGTCAAGAACAATATGCAGGCAAACCAGGACAGTCAGACTGGCCCTGCCCATCCAGGAGTTCAGCGGTCACCTGATGACCCCTACTTCCTAAAGCAACTCTGCTCCTATACCCACAGAATCCACACAGCACCCCCAGTAGGGTACTGTTTTGGTTTTTTGGGTTTTTTTTTTTTTTTTTTGTGGTTTTTTTCGAGACATGGTTTCTCTGTGTAGCCCTGGCTGTCCTGGAACTCACTCTGTAGACCAGGCTGGCCTCGAACTCAGAAATCCACCTGCCTCTGCCTCCCAAGTGCTGGGATTAAAGGCGTGTGCCACAACTGCCCGGCACTGGTTTTCAAGCCCTCATCTGCAGAGCAGACCCAGAAAGCTGGTGCAGTAGAATAAGAATAAAAACCTGCTCAGCGGGGCTGGTGAGATAGCTTAGCAGGTAAGAGCACCGACTGCTCTTCCGACTGCAATTCCGAAGGTCATGAGTTCAAATCCCACATGGTGGCTCACAACCACCCATAATGAAATCTGATGCCCTCTTCTGGTCTGAAGACAGCTACAGTGTACTCATTTATAATAATAATAAATAAATCTTTAAAAAAAAAAAAAACCTGCTCAGCACTGTGGCCCCAGCATGGTCACATGAGGCCTCAGATGCACCTACACGGACCAAGCACCTTGCAGTAGATGTTAACAGGCCTAGGCAGGACAGAGCAGCACCAGATCAAACAACTCTGACTACGGGCAAGAACCCCACGCTCTCTCCAGAGCAGGTAGCCAACAGCTTCCACTGCCCAGCTTCCAGAGCACACAGACTGGAAGACGGGAGACCCACTTGAACAAGTGCCCCGACACCCAGCAACTCCAGGACTGATGGTGGCCAGCAAAGCTAAGAGATGGGTCAGTGATGTTGTCCCAGTGACAAGGAAGGAGCAGTTGCCTGGATATTGAGCTGGGACTCCCTGTGAGGCTGGCAAGGACGACAAAGAGAGGACAGGGGCAGCTGGCAGGAAGCAGGGTCTCCCAGGAGATGAGGAGATGCAGGGGGGAGATGCAGGGGGAGGGAAGGCTTTAGAGACCAAGAGTGGCACTTTCCAGCCTCAGTTTCCCAGCCTCAGGGGCTCATGGCTGTGGGAATTTAAAGGGAAGAGGGAAGAGAAGGGGGATCTAGGCTTTGGCTTCCTCATTCGTACTAAGCATAAGGAGCTGATTCCCACAAGGACAGCTCTAAGCACCTGGCAGTGAAGACCATGGACGACTCTGATGTGGACACCTCTAACCTGGTACAAGGTCACACAGCAAGTAGAGTGGCAGCACAGCACCCACGGGGCTTGGAGTGGCAAGCAGTGCTCATCCTGATAACTGTCCCACCACATACCCAATAGCCCACAACAGAGGGAAGGACATCCCATCCAGCCACATTCCCTGACACAGGATATCACCTCATAAACCATGGGCCACATTCCCACCTCAATGTGGTGTTCCAGCTCTTGGTGAGGAGGTGGGGGAGGGGGGCACCTCTACCAAGCTGCTTCTAGCCAGACTCTGTACCTCAGTTTTCCTGAAAGCAGGTGTGGGTGCTATTTCCAGAGTAAGGAGACAGTCAGCTGCCTGTTGCCCCACCCCCACCCTGGACAACAGGAAAATGCCTGCATTGTACAGCTCACTCAGCCCATTGTACGAAGTGAGGGTCCAGATGAGGGCAGTGTTGCGCTCACCATGCTGAGCCTGGCACTGTCCTCGCCTCCTGGGTTGAACATATGGGTCTTCGTATTTGTGTGTGTTTGTGTGTGTGTGTGTGTGTGTGTGTTTGTGTGTGTGTGTGTGTGTGTGTGTGTGTGTGTGTGTGTACAAGTGTACACACATGCTCTTCCTCTCATCAGGGCCCACAGGCCACCCCTAACTGCCCCAGTCACAGTTGCCAAGATGGTAGGATCACCTACGAATTGGCAGGCTGAAAGACAGCAAGGGACAGCTGTCAACACTGCAAACTGACCTCCCCTCCAATCACCTGGCTCCCGACAAAAAGACCCTCTCATTTCTGAAAGGAGTCAAGAGTCATCAGAGACACACAGAGCAACCTCTTCAGAAGGCCCAACAAGCATGGCTGTCTCCATGAAGCACCTGCCATGCTCCGATCCCAGCACAAAGTGAGCGGCATGCAAGAGGTCCTCACGATCCCTGAGCGCCTCAGGAGCAAAGGATACATCTTGACAGCCCCAGACCTGGTGCCGATAGCCATGATGCGAAGCTCGGGATCGAAGGCCAAGGCGCTGGGCTGATTGGGGAAGCCATGCTCCACAGTCTATGAGGAAAGAAAGGGCTCCCTGGGCAACACACTCTGGGACTTCTGTTTCCAGTTGGCCCAGAAGGTGCTGTCCACCTCCCCACATGGAGAGCGCCGGAAAACAGGAATCCCGGTGCCATCTGGAGTAGGGCTAGCACCTGGGACTATCCAGGGATAGTACCTGGAGTACTGCTGCCTCCCTTTGTGAGGCCACGTCCTTCTCTATACACTAAGCTCCAATACCTACTCCTTCCTTCGAATGACTGTGCTTCCTCCCACTGGCCCACCCATCAAGCAGCTCCCACCCCTGCCGAAGTGTAGTTGGGACATGAATACCTTTAAGAGATGTCTAATGTGGACTGGTAGCACACAGCTTTACACAAAGGAGGATCCCAAGGTAGAGGACAGCATGGACCACATAATGCGATGCTGTCTCAAAACTAAATACATAAATAAAAGAGGCCACCTACCGGGAGCTAGCCATCAGGAAAGGGTAGATGGGGGTGGCAGAGCCTACCTAAGCAGTCTTGGGCTGATCACAGTACTCCATCCAACCTACTTACACTTAGCAGTGCCAGTGAGCCACCCAAGAGATCAGGGCCACCAACCAACCATGCCAGCTGGTGGGGGAATTCCCTTTCCCACAGAACTGCCAAGCCCCGTCTAGACCTGACTTCCTCTAGTTAGTCCCAGGCTTACAGTTCAGAGTCCATGAGACACCAGAACGTAACAGCACAGCCAGTCCCCACAGTCCTTAGTGGGCACCACCAGGCTCGTTTTATGGAAGAGGTTATTCTATCCCTATCTAGTGCCTATCCTTTGCACCCCAACTCCAATCAACTGAGCTCTACTGTCTTAGTTCTAAAGCACACAAAGGTAACCCTTCCCACATCCTGTTCCAGGCCCACCCAATGCCTGCCTGGACCAGTGCTCAGTCACTGGTGGAAACCGGCCATCCATCCCTACCTCCTCTACTTGGGGCCCTCCGGGAGATTCCTTCTGATCCACAGCCAGAGCTAAGTCCTCACCATGTGGTCCCTCTCTGGGCTTCCCACTTCACCTGACTCCCACCCCAAAACCCTTTGCTCTTTTGCTAGGTAGTTCTTGCTAAAGCTTTGGAATCTTCTGCATTCCTTCTGTCCCCTCCCCCACCATACTGAGCTTTACCTGGCACTCCCAAATGACCTCCCTATCTGGTCCCGCCTACATCATCATCCTAGTCCATATTCCCACACCCTCATCACACCATATTTATCCACAGCATGGGCCAACCCTGTGAACTACTATATATTTTACTCTTCTGTTTTGGCTTTTCATCCTCAGCCTTTCCTCTTCAATGAAGAACTGTCCACTGTGCCCTGGCACCAAGGAGGCAGGTATCCAAATTAAACTAGTATGAGATGCACATCCTACAGGCAATTTGTAATTTGTGGTCTGAGCTGGATTTAAACCTAATATACACTGTTCACCCTGGACCACAAGCCCAAACTCAAGAATCCAGGGCTTATTCCCTAGAGATCTTCTAACACCCCCTCTGGCAATCAAACTCCTTCCCCAAGATGACCTATTTCCTATCATTGCTGCCCACTCAAACCCGGCCTCACCTTTCTCAACTCCTACCACTGTAACATGAGCCAGGGGGAGCCATGCTTCAGAGCCTCGTCACAACTCTGCAGGTCTCCACTACACACCTCATTCACTGGCTAAGACCCATTCTCTTGTTTCATGGGGCACACCCTCATGGCGAGCAAAAAAAAAAAAAAAAAAAGAGACTCACATCTGAGGAGCCTCTCCTCGAAGGTCTTTGGCAGGTTCTTAGTCATGGTGTCTGTAAAGCCTGGCACCTCCACCATTGCTGTCTGAGATCCCAACAGGAAAAACTGAGCCATGGCAGAGCCTCCCCCCTGAAACTCGCCTCCTAAGAGAAGTCCAGGGTCCCTAAGTTCTCCTCAGGACAGTAGCAGCTGCTTCAAAACTCCCACTCCATTGCTATCACACAGCAAGGCAAAAAGATAAGCGGCCCTCTCCCGACTGAACCTCAATTTTTTTTCACGTGTGTTGTGGAAATAAGAAATCGAATCCTCAACGGCAGGATGCACACAGGCTCTGGGATAAAAGTAACATCTAACCCGAGCCCCACCAGTACAGATTAAGAGTTAGACTTGCGGGGCTCTATGTTGGTCAGTGTAGACGAGGTGGGGGGCTGAGGCCTTTCCTGGGGTCTCTTCTGTATCACTTCTCTCCAACTTTTGTAAGGTCAGGATGGCTGGCCGGGTTGCAAGGAGATCCAGAATCCACAAGGGGGAAAACTGGCCTTATTTCATGGCAGGGGAAACTGAGGCACTAAGGTTTGAAATGCAGCCGAGCATACAGACCAGCACATCCCTTGAACTAGGGACCCCCCCCCCCCAAGGTTGGGTAGAGCCTGGGAAGCAAAGTGGAGGCGCTGGGATTCCCCCC
>JADRCD010101380.1:0-12992 GCA_019843815.1 Montemys delectorum | reverse complement strand
GAGAGAGAGAGAGAGAGAGAGAGAGAGAGAGAGAGAGAGACAGCACGCGCGCATAAAGGATTGAGTCTAGATCCTCAATATGCAGTCAGGTATACTCCCTGTTTCAAGTGAACATAGTTAAGCAATGACTTTAGAAGTGTCAAGTAAGGAGGAATTTCAGGGGCAAATCTAAAGGTAAAGTGTTAAATAAGGACTTGTTGTGACCCAGGGCAGGTTGACAGGAACCTAAAATGACAAAGTTGGTGTGGAAAGGAAACATTACTTGTCGACAAAGTTAATAAAACAGGATCTGGTGGTTACCTGAATATTGACTCTGAATGAAGAGGAAATAAATTTAAACCAGTATTGAATAAATTAGTGTAATGATCATAACTGGGTGGATAATATACAAAACTTGAGAAGTAAAGAGTTTCCTACTAATTTACAGTAGATATGCTGTCTCCTTTTTCATTTGATATGGTAATTGTAATTATTTAATAGTGTGACTTTTAAATCTATTTCAGCTCACAGGAGTCCTTGAATGGTTATTCTCTTAGAAACCAACGACTACTCTTTTTCATATAATCAAAACAACAAAGGTGCTTTTTTCTTTTGTTTTTAATGGATGCTAGCCAGGTGTGGTGGTGCATGCTTCTAATTTTAGTACTTGGGAAGCAGAGGTAGAAGGTTTAGGAACTCAAAGTCATCCTTGGCTGCTTGGTTCATTAGAATATGTGGCCAGTTTGGCTGAGCTCTGTGAAACTGAGGAAGGAAGAAGACAAGAAAGCCAGTCCTCTGGGGGGTTGGGGGGAGACACAAAGAAAAGAGAAAAAGTAAAGCCCATAAAATTTTATTATATAATCCTATTCACAGTCAAAGACTATTAAATAAACTATCTCTTGACACTGTCTTAAAGGTAAACATTAAATGTAAAGGAGACAGTCCTAAGTTCTAAGGGGTTTAGGTCTAATAGATTAAACTAATAACCTAAACTACACAAGACCCGTAATCAAAGTTAATGAAGAAAACAACAGAGCTGCAGAGTGAAATCTGCAGCCGAACTATAGATAGTAAAGATGGCAAAAATGCTTTACTGCTTCCTTTGATAGGGCAGCCACTGTTACTTTTAGGGTAAATTACTCAAGTATAAATAAAACATTCGGCTGTGGTGGCACATGCCTTTAATCTTAGCACCTGAGAGGCAGAGGCAGGCAGATTTCTGTGAGTTTGAGGCCAGCCTGGTCTACAGAGTAAGTTCCAAGACAGTCAGAACTTGAAAAACCAGAAAAACAAAATAAAACAAAAAATCCAAAAGCAAACAAGCAAAACCAGAATAATATGTGCTGGACAGATTGCTCAGTTGTTAACAGCACTGGTTACTCTACCAAAGAACCTGGGCTCAACTTCTATCACCCACATGATGGCTCACAATTGTTTGTTAACCCCACTTCCAGGGGATTCAACAATCTCTTCTGACCTCCAGGAGCACCAGGTATACTTGTGGTGTACATACACATATGCAAATAAAATGCACATAAAAAATAAAAAGGACAATAGCTTCTGTTCTTGTCTAAGATAGGACCTCATGCAAATCAGGCTGAGATTTCAAACTTGCTTCAAGCTGAGAGTGACTTCCAGTTCTTGATCCTCCTGTCTTACCATCCCATGTGCTGGGATTATAGGTGTCACAATACCTGTGACAACAATAGCTTCTGTAGTAGCGTTTGGAAAATCTATAAGTACTCAATAATCTATTAATCTCCTCATCAATATACTCCCATGGGCAGAAGATCAACAAAATTCTTACAGCTAGATTTGTATGTTTGTGAAAGGGGAAGAAAATGGGTGCTGAATTTTGATTCAAATTTAAACAACATGCCAATATACATTTTTTAAAATTTTATATGATATGTATTTACTGTATCTATTATTTTTTTTCAAATATGACGGAATCAGTGAGATATCTTTTAGATGCAACTTGTACTTCCAGGACTGGGAATGGGATCCGTGGCTGAACACTTGTCCAACATGCACAGGCCTAGGTTTTATACCAACTGGACATCACACTCAGTCTCAATTAGTAAATCTAATTTTTCAACAGGTCTAATTTTTCTTTCTTTCTTTTTTTTCTTGGATATTTTGCCAATATACATTTTAAGGCAGCAGTTTTAAACCTGTGAGTCTCTACCCCTTTGAGAGTCCGGGTGGTAGTGTCACTTATTAGATACCCTGCATATCAGATGTTTACATTACAATTCAAAACAGTAGCAAAATTACAGTTATTAAGTAGCAATGAGCCCGGGGGTGGTGGCACATGTCTTTAATCCCAGCACTTGGGAGGCAGAGGCAGGTGGATTTCTGAGTTCGAGGCCAGCCTGGTCTACAGAGTGAGTTCCAGGACAGCCAAGGCTACACAGAGAAACCCTGTCTCGAAAAAACCAAAAAAAAAAAAAGTAGCAATGAAATAATTATTTTATGATTAGGGGTCACCATAACATGACACAACATAAAGAACTGATTAAAGGGTCAGAACATCAGTATAGTTGAGAACCACTATTTTATGGCAGTTGTCTCTTCCCTTTCTTTTATTTTCATCATTATTTTGTTTCTTTGAGACAATATCTAAGGTTGGCCTCAAATCTGTTATGTGGTCAAGGATGAATTCTGATCCTCTAGCCACAGCCTTCCAAGTGCTGTATTATACAACCTTATCACTAGGGTTGGCTTTAAAAAATATATATGTATATATATATATATATATATTTGAATTTATGTCTGTGTGTATCTAGATACGGCATGTAGGAGCCTGTAGAGGCCATCACAAGGATCTGGACTCCCTGGAGCTGGAGTTATAGGTTCTTGTGAGCCACTTGATGTGGTGCTGGGAGTGAACTCTGGAAGAAAAGGAAGTGCTCTTAATTGCTGAGCCATCTCTCCAGTGCTAACATGCCTGGCTTTTATATACACATTTTATTATTTATTAAACTTTTTATTTAGTATGTGTACATACATTGGAGGTCAGAGGGTAACTTACAAGAATTCACTCTCTCCTTCTACCATATAAGTTCTGGGAATCAGAGTCAGATCATCAGACTTGGCAGCAATTACCTTTACTCATCGAGCTACCTCACTGGCTGGCCCTGCTGTTTTTAGACAGTATTTCATTATGTAGCTTAGGCTGGCTGAGAATTCATGGTTCACCAGCCTCACCCTCTTGAATGCTAGGATTATAGCACTATTACTCTTAATTTGCAAAGCATTTTGACTAAGATCATTTTTTAAAAACATCTGCTTATTTTTTATTTATATGAGTACACTGTAGCTGTCTTCAGACACACTAGAAGAGTGCATCGGATCCCATTACAGATGTTTGTGAGCCACCATATGGTTGCTGGGAATTGAACTCAGGACCTCTGGAAGAGCTGTCAGTGCTCTTAACTACTAAGATCATTTTAAAGTTCCTGTTAGTACACAGTACTATTAAGGGAAAGACCAAAGAGAGTTGCAGGTATAATCTTTTAACATAGCACTCAAAATCAATCAGAATTAATGTGGGGATGATTTTTTCCTTTTATCAGATTGACATATATTTTCTGGTCATCTCATCCACAAGGAACCCAGTGATACTTTTCTAAAAGGTATTCAAAGGAGGGGCTTAAGGGATGACCCTTACGAGGTTTCTTTTAGTTCCCAGCACCCATATAAGGTGGCTCCAAACTACCCACTAACTCCTGCTCCAGGGTGTCTCACATCCTTTTCTCGAGTCATCCCACACACATGGTATACACACAATTAAAGAAAGCCTAGTTGGTTTTTTGTGTTTCAGTGTAATATAATAACTATACACGAAACAAAGACTTTGTAAAGACTGAACAAAATACAAGACCACAGAAGAGAAACAATCCTCTTTCTAGGATAATGATCCTGGCTCCAAAATAAGGGCACTGGAATTAAGTCTTCAAATATAAGTAACAATTATGGAGTAAAAGGAAGGGAGGCCACATTATAATACAAAAAGAAATATAGCACATTCAAAATGGCTGAGAAGCTGGTGCAGGCTTATAATTCTAGTGCTTAGAGGGTGGAAGGAAGGCTATCCTCAACTATATAGTGAATTTAAGGCCAGCCTGGGCCACATGAGATAATTCTCAAAACAGTAACAAAAACAAATTAAACTTCCAAAACTGAAAACAAAACTCCAGCTAATATATACGGCATGGTGATTGACGACGAAAACCAACTTTTCAGAGTGGCTTGTACTCTATAAAGAGAGACTTCACCCTAAAATGTGGATCATAAAGGATTCAACATATGATCAGATGTGTGGATTAGAATGTGAATTTATAAAAAGTATGGATTGTTGGTCCTAGAAAATAATAAAGTTTGGAACTACCGACAAGGCAGATTTGAAAAGTATTTAGAAGAGAACAATGATAGCCCTCAGTGAACCCTTAGAGATAAATGAATATAGGTAAGAAGTGACTGAGAAGCAGGCATCGCAGAGGGATATAGTCTTTTAAATTTGAGGACAATATGGTCAGGACTGTCAGACTCAGGCTACTCAAGGAAACAAAGTGAGACCCTGCCTTAAAAAACAAAATAAACAAACCAAACAACATTTAAGTTCTTTTGGTCTGTTGGATAAAGAATTCATTTGTACATTGCATGGAAAAAGACTGTCCAGGAACTATGCCTGTTTTAAGCACAGTACTTTAAAAAAAATGGGGGAAAACCAGGCATAGTGGTACATGGCTTTAATCTCAGCACTTGGGAGGCAGAGGCAGCTGGATCTCTGAGTTTGAGGCCAGACTGACTACATAGGGAGTTCCAGGACATGCAGGGCTATAAAGAATCTTTGTCTCAAAATTAAAAAAGAAAGGAAGGAAAGAAGAAAGGAAGGAAGGAAGGAAGGAAGGAAGGAAGGAAGAAACAAAGAATGGGATATAACTGAAACTATATGACCAACAAGGGAGGAAGAGGGAAGAAGTTCACAGACGTGGCTAAAGGAGAGTGACAGAGTGTAAAATGTAGGAGGTGGAGTTAGGGCTGCTGTCTTTTTTAAAAAGCTTAGTTGGAACAACGACTAAAAAACTTAATAAGATATTATGTATGGAACTGGAGATAGATCTGCAGTTAAAAATCACTTGCTACTTTTTCAGGACCTGGTTTAGTTTCCAGAACTCACATGATAGCTTCTAACTCTCTATAACTTGAAGTTCCAGTGTGATGCTTTATTTTAGCTCCATGAGTACCAGGTACACACATGGCATTCACATATGTCTAAATAAAATTCTTATAAATTATGTAATTGTGACTGTAAAAGAATGTTCAAAAAAAATTCTGGACAAGTCTGCACTCCCTCAGCAATAGACAAGTGTTCCCCTGCTCCACATCCTTACCAGCATTTGTTGTCCCTTGAGCTTTAGATCTTAGCCATTGTGATAGGTTTAAGATAGAATATTAGTTGTTCTGATTTGCATTACTATGATGGCTAAGGATGTTGAATATTTCTTTAAGTGCTTTTTGGCCATTTGAAATACTTCTGTTGAGAATTCTGTTTAGATCTGTATGCCACCTTTAGTTGCATATGTAGCTTCTTGGTATCTAGTTTCTTATGTTCTGTATATATTTTGGATGCCAGCCTTCTATTGGATGTGGGAGTGGTGATGATATTTTCCCATTTTATAGGCTGCCATTTTTCCTACTGACTGTGTTCTTTGCCTTGCAGAAGTTTCAGTTACATGAGGTCCCATTTTTTAATTGTTGAACTTACTGTTTGAGCTATTTATTGGTGTTCTGTTTAGGAAGTTGTCTCCTATGCCAATGTGTTTAAGGCTACTCCTCATTCTTATTTTTATTTAAAGATTTATTTATTTATTTTATGTATATTGGTACACTGTAGCTGAACAGATGTTTGTGAGCCTTCATGTGTTTGTTGGGAATTGAAATTTTAGGACCTCTGCTCCCTCCAGTCAATCCCGCTCGCTCAGTTCCTGCTTGCTCCGGCCCAAAGATTTATTTATTATTTTACACAAGTTCACTGTAGCTCTCTTCAGACGCACCAGAAGAGGGCATCAGATCTCATCACAGGTGGTTGTGAGCCACCATATGGTTGCTGGGATTTGAACTCAGGAAGTTTGGAAGAGCAGTCAGTGCTCTTACTCGCTGAGCCATCTTACCAGCTCACTCCTCATTCTTCTACATGCAGACATGCAGTTAGACCAGCATCATTTGTTGAAGATGCTTTCTTTTTCCACTATATAATTTTGGCTTCTTTTTCAAAAATCAAGTATTCATAGGTGTGTGGATTTACTTCTGGGTCTACAATATGGTTCCATCCATCAACCTTTTTGTTTTATGCCAATAACATGTGGGTTTTTTTTATTACTATTGCTCTGTAGTACAGCTTGAAATCTGGGGTGGTGATTTCTCCAGAAGGACTGTTTTAGCTATCCTAGGTTTTTTGGTTTTGCTTATGAAGTTGAGAATTGCTCTTTCAAGGTCTATAAAGAATTGTTTGGATTTTGATGAGAACTGCACTGAATCTATGGATTGCTTTTGATAAGATGGCCATTTTTATTATGGTAATCCTACTGATCCACAAGCATGGGAGATCTTTACATTTTCTGATATCTTCTTCAATTTCTTTCTTTAAGGAATTTAAGTTCTTGTCATACGGGTCTTCCACTTGTAAAGTTTCTTGCACCGAGGTATTTTATATTATCTGTGGCTCCTGTGAAGGGTGCTGTCCCTTATCTCATTCTCGGCATGTTTATCATTTGTATATAGGACAACTATTTACTTTTTGAGTTAATTTTGTGTCCACCAACTTCGCTGAAGGTGTTCATCAGCTGTAGGAGTTCCCTAGCAGAATTTTTGGGGTCATTTATGTATACTATCATATCATCTTTGAAAAGCAATACTTTGACTTCTTCCTTTCCAATTTATACCCACTTAATTAATTTAGTGGTTTCTCAGAAAACTGGGAATGGATCTACCTCAAGATCCAGCTATACTACTTGTGGGCATATACCCAAAGGATACTCTACCATGCCACAATAACACTTGTTCAATTATGTTCATTGCAGCTTTATTGTAATAGCCAGAAACTAGAAACAACCTATATGTCCCTTAACTGAAGAATGGACCAAAAAAAAAAAAAAAAAAAAAGAACTGGTACATTTACACAGTGGAGTATTAAAAACAACGGCATCATGAAATTTGTGGGCAAATGGATGGAACTAGAAAAGATCATCCTGAGTGAGGTAACTCAGACCCAGAAAGACAGACATGTACTTACTTATAAGTAGATATTAGCTGTAAAGCAAAGGATAACCATGCTACATTCTAGAGACTCAATAAGGCTAAGTAACTAGGAATGCTCAGGGGGAATGCTTGAATCTCACTGAGAAGGGGAAAAAGAGTAGACATCCTGAGTGGACAGGCAAGAGTTGGTTATGGAGGTGAGTGAGGGGACTGGGTAGGAGTGGGCGTGGGGATGGAAATAGGATCGATGAGGTAGCAGGAGGATGGAGGGAGATGGTACTGGGAGAGACAACTGGAACAGTGTGGAGGGTATCTCTGGGATCAATTAGAAACCTAGAGAAATGGAAACTCCCAGGCATCCATGAAGGTGACCCTAGCTAAGACTTCTTTCAATGAGGGATATAGATCCTGCATCAGCCACTTTCTCTGACCATCTCTGTAACCAGGCAAAACTTCCAATGGCAGGACTGGGATAACAACCTAGCCACAAAATCTCTGACCTACAATTTGTCCTGCCTAGAAGATGTGCAAGGGTAAAGATGGAGCAGGAATGGCCAACGAATGATTGGTCTAGCTTGAGACCTATGAGAGGGAGCCCACCTCTGATAATAATATTCTGCTATACCTGATGTGTGGTTTCAATAGGCTTGGTCCAGGGAGTGAGTGGCACTATTAGGTGTGACCTTGTTGGAAGAAGTGTGTCCTTGTAGAGATGGACTTTGAGAGACCTTTCTCCTAGTTGCCTGGAAGTCAGCCTGCTCCTGGTTTCCTTTGGATGAAGAAGTAGAATTCTCCAGCATCATGCTTGTCTTGATGATAATGGGCTGAACCCCTGAACCTTTAAGCCAGCCTCAATTAAATGTTGTCTTTTTTAAGAGTTGCCTTAGTCATGGTGTCTCTTCACAGGAATGGAAACCCTGCAGACAGGAGCCTAGCACAGCTATCATGAGAGAGGCATCACCCAGCAATTTATGGAAACAGATGCAGAGACCTACAGTCAAACATTAGGTAATGCTTAGGAAATCATGTGGAAGAGGGTGAGGAAAGATTCTAGGAGTCAGAAGTGTCAAGAACACAAGGAACACTACAAAATCAACTAACCTGTACCCATAGTGGCCAACAGGAACTGAACTACCAACTAAGGAGCATTCATGGGACCAACCTAGGCCCTATGCACATATGTAACTGTTGTGCAGTGTGGCCTTCATGTGAGACTCCTAACAGTGGAAGCAGGGGCTGTCTCTGACTCTGTTGCCTGTCTTTGGGACCCTTTCCCCCTACTGGACTGCCTTGTCTAACCTCAATAGAAGATGAGCCTAGTTTTACTGCAATTTGATATTCGAAGGCTGGTTGATATCCATGGGAGGTTTCCCCTTTTCTGAAGAGAAAGGGAGGAGAAGTGGATGGGTTGGAGGAAGGAGAGAGGAAAAGAGTGGGAGGAGAGAAGGGAGGGCAAACAGTGGCAGGGATGTAAAGTAAGCAAATTAATTAAAAAATGATAAACATTCTGAAAAGTATAAGATAAAGACTTGATATTATTCAAATAATTAGAATTCAAAATTTGAAGTTAATAAAATAAATTGCCACTACAATGCTACAGAAATACTTAACACATTCATGGTACAGGCTCTAAAGCATAGAAAATGAAACACTGAGGAAGTATAATTAGTTAACTCTCTTACCTCTTTATTTCTCCTAAATGGCACCCTCAGTATCTCTTCCTGCTGCTCCAGCTGTCTTAGTGTGAGGGGTTTAAATGGAGATCCTGGCAGTGATTGACAGAATATATCATTCACAGGAGAGGCTCGGAACCTATTCAGTAGGAAAAAACCATCAAGGCTAAATATGAATGCTTTAAAGCACATGTGTACTGTATGTTTAGAATATTGAATGAACATCTTACTTGTATTTAGGATGACTGCACAAGAGTGGTGTCAAAATGACAACTTCATATTCACAAGTTGTAACTTCAGCTACTGAAAGGATTTCATGCTTAGATTCAGGATGGCATATATACATCACAGTACTTGATCTGGGTCGATTTTGTTTCAGACTACAAGGTGTACCATTTCCCATTCCCACCGGATAGTAGGGTGTCATCTGACCTTCAATATTTTTAGTGGGAATCTTAAAAAAAAGTGTAAGACAAACCTTTTATTAGAAATTTGAGGTGGGTTTGAGGATGGGGCAAACATTTATTTAAAGAGAAAATTACATTTTCTTTATAAACAGAAGAGGAAAATTTCTGTCCTTTTTTTAAGTCAACCCTAATGTTCTGATTCTTAAGTTCTTAGTTGAGCAAATATGTATTTAGGGATAGTATAATATAGAACAAACTAAAAATAAAATGTTAAGTCAATGTATATTTAAGTGAAGAGTACAAACACATGATTAATCTAAGTTATTCTCTATAGTTCTGAAGATACAAACTAAGCTAATGAAAAAATGTACTATCCTGGGCTGCTTAGCTCCTTCTTCACTAAACTTGTAGTGTGCATTGTTTCTATTTTATATTCTACAAGCTTCAAGGCTGATTACCAAGTAGGGCTGATATAAAAGAAAAGAAAGGAAGGAAGAAAATAGAAAGCAAGCAAGAAAAAAAGCAGCATCGTTTGAACTACATGAATCGCCCTTTTACACAGTACTCCTCTGAGCATCATTTGACAGACATATATGAAGTACCTACAGCCTGCATATGCATAGCAGCTTTGTACTGGGCATAGGTAAAACACAGTCCCTATTCTTAGCCTCTATTT
This sequence comes from Montemys delectorum, assembly GCA_019843815.1. Taxonomy (NCBI): domain Eukaryota; kingdom Metazoa; phylum Chordata; class Mammalia; order Rodentia; family Muridae; genus Montemys; species Montemys delectorum. The sequence continues at coordinate 2,991 of JADRCD010101380.1, read as the reverse complement.
TTATAGCCTGTGTAGGTGGGTAGCTTGCTATTTACATGTGCAGTTTACCTGTTAGTCATAAGAAATGAGGAACAAGCAATTAAAAAATACTCTTATTATCACTGTTTCCAATGCTACATAGAAAGCAACACCACCATGCATCATGATGGACTGGTATCTTAGCATCCTTCACAGACACATAAGTGATACTATTTTCCTTTAAGTGGAGATTGAGCTTAGGGTGTCACATGTGCTAGACACTGTTCTACTCCTGGGCTATAGTTTCACTCTTCCTTGTTTTAATTGTTTTGACATCATTTATGTATCTGCATATATGTGCACATGCAGCTCTATGTGTATGTGGAAGTCAGAGGACAACTCTCAGGAATTGGTTCTCTCCTTCCGCTATATGGAAGTCCTTGAACTTATGACCCTCCTGCCTCAGTCTTCCAAGAAGCTGGGATTACAGCTTAGGTATTACTTAAGAAGTAAATAGTAAGATTACAACATAATGTATTTATTTTTTGAAACAGGGTCTCAAGATGGTCACAAGATGGCTTGGGCTTACAGAAATTTGTCTGCCTCTGCTTCCTAATGCTGGAATTAAATGTGTGAGCCATCATGCCCAGTTGGTTTTCCATACAAAACCCAGTTGTCATGTATTTGTGAAATTTATCTGTCCTACTTCCTTGTGGCATTATACAAGGAACATATATGTAGCTTTTGTCACTAAGGTCATACCTAACAATGAAGTGTGAAAACTTAACACATCACTTGCCTCATTTGACTTTTCTTTTTCTCTTGCTTCTCGTTCTGTGGAAACAATGCAAGAAAAAGGTTATTATACAGTATGAACAATTACATCTATACAATAAAAATAACTATGTTTTAAAATCAGTTTTGAAACATTAAACTTATTTTTAAAGAAGGTGCAAATCCTACAAGATTTTTGCTTTGGGGTGGGTTGTTGGGTATTGGTGCCAGGGCCTCATATGTGGTAGGTGTTTACACACTCTCTCCTTAGGTCTGCCCTTCTATTATTAAAGTTAGTGTTCCTAAAATGGCATTTTATGATAGATTTGAGTTTGGGTCCTGGGAATGACATGGTGGAGAAAACTGATTCCCACAAGTTTTCCTCAAAACTCCTTTATGCATGCAGTAGCACATACCTTGAATAAAGCTGTAATAATAATAAAGTTTAAAAAAGAAAGTCACACAATATCCAAAACCATTTTTTCTTTTCTTTCTTTCTCTGAGTCAGTCTCATGTTGCCTAAGCATACAGGCTTTGCTATGTAAAGCAAGTGGCCTTGAATTCCTTTTCCTACTGCTTCTACCCTCCAAGTGCTAGGGTTACAGTCATGTCCCACCACGCCTGGACTTAAATTTTAGTTTGAACTTAAATTTTTCTTTTTTTTTGGTTTTTCGAGACGGGGTTTCTCTGTGTAGCCCTGGCTGTCCTGGAACTCACTCTGTAGACCAGGCTGGCCTCGAACTCAGAAATCCGCCTGCCTCTGCCTCCCAAGTGCTGGGATTAAAGGCGTGCGCCACCACCACCCTGCTGAATTTAAATGTTAAACGGAAACCCAGTAGTACTATCATTATTGTAGAGACTAACCTTTTTCATACAGAAGATTCTTAGCCAACATATTCCCAAGGTAGTATTCATGAATATTTACTTTCTACATTAAAAAAAAATACAGTATTTTACAAACATATTTCATTTGCTACAACTTAAAAACTATCAATATCACTATGGAATTTCTCATTTTATGTTTTATATTTAAAGAAAGACATACTTGGCCAGTTTCTTTTTCTTCATGGTACTGTCGAATATGTTTCCCATGACATACTTCATAAGTCCAGTAAGATTCAATCTAAAAAGACAGATATGTTTTTAAAAACACAAAAGCCATATAAGTCGATTGAATTCATTTTACCTCAAATTTTAAGCATCTGAAATAAAGTTTTATGAAGTGACACATAATTATGTCACACAAAATGCAAAACTTGTGTAGTATATGTGGTTTCTACTAACAGGCTCTGTATGAAGATTAAGTCAGAAATAGAGCTAGGCTGTATTTAGGTCTGTAATAACTATCTGGCTAATTTTCTGCATAGCTTAAAAATAGTGATTAGCATTTTATAATTCTATTCAAGAAATTCAAGAAAGCTTTGCTTTAACCCTGTCTCGAAAAACCAAAAAAAAAAAAAAAAAAAAAAAAAAAAAAAGCTTTGCTTCGAACCCGAAAACATTCAAAGTAGTTCAGTAACTGATACTTTGATACTGGTGTACTATGTAAGAATTTAAATGAACAGCACACTATTAAGCAATAAGATTTGTGCCTAACTTAAAATATGACATTCCCTAATAAACGAAGAAAAGCCATTTTAAGCATCTACTGGCTGCTAGAGACTTACTTTCAAATGCATATAAAATACTTACTCTGTAGGAACAACTACTCTGTTTAAATAGTGGTTCCAAAAGCTCTCTTGGATTGGGGCCTTTGTAATCTTTTTCTTCTTCCTAGAAAAAAAAATAAGCTTAATATGCAGTTTTCCTAGAACTTCATCCAATTCTGCTGTTTGAGTATTAATTCAATGGTTAAATCACAAATGCTTGAAAATAAAAGAGAAAGGGAGTCAACAACTTGAACAAGAACCTATGGGATGTCTCTTCTTTCAAATGAGTTGAAGAATAGAGAATGAAGCCACAGAAAAACCTTCTACAGCATTCCATTCTCTTTTTTTAAAAGGTATCTTAAGTATCTGAACAATCCTTGTAGATTTATTTCAGAATTTGTAATTACCCATAGTCCCCCAAATTCTAGCTATGAAAATCTTAGAATGGTTCTATTGTGGAGGTGCTTTTCAGTTTCCTTCATATTTTTATACTTCAGACTTGAGCCATATGTGTGGCTATGTGGGTGGATTTTGTTTTAAGGGAGTTTAAAACAGCATAGAATAGCTGTCTTGGACAGATTTCAAATAGGAAAAAAAACTTAGGAAAAGC
>JADRCD010101371.1:0-12014 GCA_019843815.1 Montemys delectorum | reverse complement strand
ATATCATAATAGGAGTTCTGCTTCCAGAGACTACAGAATATAAAATCTATAAATATTACAGACATAAAATTCAACAATATAACACAACAGTATAATATCACTGTTCCCTCAGTTGATTTACTGAATGCCTACTGGATAGTAGAGACCACTCATTAATTTGTTCCTCTTTCAAAGCAAAACAGAGGTGATAGAGAGCTGTAAGTGTAACTGAAACCAGGGCTTCGCCTCTGCATACCTAATGACTTCTTCTTAGTCTCCAGTTCACTGTTACTACCAGAAGCAGCACTTTCATTTTCCTTCTCACTTTCATAAATAAAATTCACTAGCTGCCTGACGGTAACAGGGAAGAAATTGAATGAATGGTTGGTGATGTCCTGGCTATCTTGTGTCATACTTCGTGCCCCTCACTGATCTGGTCACTTTACATATATTAACCCCTTAATCTTCACAACTCTTTTGAAGCAGATACTACAATCTCCGCACGGAGATGGGAAAGAGAAACCCAGGATAATGGGATAGTGTGACACATTAGTCAAGTGCCTGCCCTCTGTGATTTGCTCTGATGCCCTCCTGACTCCCCTCACCTTGGCCATCTCCCTGACTCCTGCTCCCAGGCTAGGCTGTGCTTTCTCTCCTCTCCCTCTTACCTCTCTCCCCTGCCCCCTCACAACCCCCCTGCTCTCTCTACTGGCACCTATTTTACAAATCAGGATCAACTCCACTCTTCGTGAAAAGCCTTGCTTAGCCAAGGCAGAGAGGCCAGTCTCTTGCCCAAGCACCTAGCCCACCCACCTCACCCTGCTCCAACAGTTGCTTGCTTACGAATCTGTGCCCTTCAGTAAAGATGTAATAGCAAGCTTGGCATTCTTCTGGTGTCCCTAGGGCTTGCTACTATGCCTGGCCTATAATTGGCACTTAGAGTGTTGCCAAATTAATGCACAAGCTCCCTGATTTTACACTTTCCTGTCTCCCCCGTGCCGTCTGACACCACATATTGTAGACACTTAGTCAACTGAAATGAGTGCCCGATTCTTCACCATTCGCCTTGCTTAATAAAAACAAAGCAAAACAGAACTCTCCCCCCCTTTCCCTGATCTACACATCTCAGTCTAGACCCTGAGAACTTGGACTTCTTTCAAGGCCCCCCCGATCTGTAAAACCTAGCAGGATGTGAGTGAGAGGTCTGACTCCCTTTCCCTGGCCTGGAGGGCTGGACTGGGCAGGGTGGGAAGCAGTGTCAGGGCTCAGGGCCGCCGCTTGGCGCGCCTACTCCCAGATCTTGCCTATTAAGGTAACAGTCCTCTAGGAACGCAGCGGCAGGAGGGAGGGTCCCCCGCAGCGGCCTCCCCTCGCGGCCTGGGCGCTTGCAGGACTCTGCTTAACCACAGCCCCGGACTCTCTACCTGGCGCCTCACCACCGAGTTCTCTACCGGCTTCACCGGTCCTATTGGCTTTACCATCTGAAGTCACCTCCCTAGGTTTCCATAGACACCCAGGATAACTTCAACCATCATCGAGGGCCTCAAGGGAGTCTGGGCACCCGGCACTGATTAAATGGACCCCGCGTCCCGAGTGGGCGTGCTCGGATAGCCACAGGAGCCCAAGCCCACCGGCGTAGACGAAGGTGGTGCTACCTCCAAGGGCCGGAGGGGGTGCGCGGGACCGATATCTCCACCCCAGGGCGCCCCAGCCACAGCCAGCTGGCCGCTCGCGTCCAGATCCCCGCCCGCAGACCACGCCCACAGGTCACGCCCCTCCCAACCCGCCCCGCCCCTCCCACCGGCGCCCGCCGCTCCCGGGGCTCGGCGCGGGCCTGGGGAATCGGGAGCCCGCCGCCGGGGTCGCAGCATGGGGCGTTTTCGCGGGGGCCTGCGGTGCATCAAGTATCTGCTGCTCGGCTTCAACCTGCTGTTCTGGGTGAGACCCGAACCGGCGGGCCGGTTAGGGGGCCAGGGTCTCCGGGGAGGTGACCGCAATAGAGTTGGGCCGTAGAAGAGGGCAGGATGTTCAGGGGCGCTAAGCAGACAAAGAGGGAGGGGACAGATGGAGAGGGAGAGGACACAGAGAAGCTTGAGCTACCAGAGGTGGTGAGAAGAGAAGACACCGTACGATGCTCCCCCGAAGGGAGCCATCATCTTCGGTGGCATCGCCCAGCGGGTGGCGCCAGGTGCGGGGACCTAACCGGCCCTCATATCCCGTGGGCTGGGGGCCTGGCGGCCCGCGATCCCTACATCCTGCTGTGTACACACACCCACTTCTCGCGCTGCCTCCTCTGGGGAGCCTGGCAGCCCGGCCAACGCTCTGGGAGGGAAATCCCTACCGTGGGGCTGCCTGGGGTGGCGCCCCAACCAAGAGTGTGCGGACACGCCGCCTGGCTCTGGTGGTTTGTTGGGAAAATAACTGACAGTAGAAAAAAATTGAAGGAATCGGGGAGGATTGTCCTTTTCTTGGGCATTAGGGGAGGGTACTGCTGGGTGGACAGTGGTGGGTGCTATTCTATGAGGGGTTGGAAAATGGAGGGCTTTTTGGAAGGGCAGCAACATCCCTCAGGGTCCCTGTGGACAACCAGTACTTCTGAAATGATCTCATTCAACTTCGCAGGGTGGCGTAGACCTGGCAGCATTCCCTGGGTAGAGATGCATAGAGACAGCCAGAGAGAGGGCCATGGCCCCCGTCTCCTGTGATAGCAGAGCATAGTTAGGGATGGACCATCCCTGAAACACTCTTCCGAGCCCTGGAAAACTGTCAGAGGTCCATTCGCACAGTCCCTATTGGCCTTCCAGTAAGAATGCCAGCCAGTGTAGCTGCTCAGACAGACCCTGAGGGACGACACGAGTCTCGCTTCGGGGGAAGTGGGTAACAGCAGGAGCAGAGATGCTGTGGGATGCTTTGAAACTACTGGGCTGGCGGCCATGGTTGTCCCATCTGCTCTGAGGAGGTTGAATGGACAATAAGTAATAAATTATTGAACGATGGGCTCTACTTGTGTGACTAGCAACCCATTAGCCCTGAAGCCTGGGTGACTCTAGCAACTCTAAGCTCTTCAGAGACCCCGTGGGCTATGATCAACATTGGTTCAGCAATGGACAGTTTGGAGGCAGTATCTAGGGACATCCCCTGAATTTTAAAAATACACATAGACTTTGTCCAGGTTGGCATCTGCACCCATCACACTCCAGGAAGATGTCTTTCTGAGTGCCCTCGTGTTGTATTTTGTTTTTAGAAGTCTGGCTTAATTTCAAAAGCTGTTAATTATAGGTGTCATGCTGCATTGCAAGTGACACCAGTCACTCTCACTGCTTACAACATCAAACTTTTGTGTGAGCCAGGGAGGGAGGTCCCTCAGGCTGGGTTTAGCACTTATTTTGTGCCAGCTTCCCCAGACTTATCAAACCTCTGCAGTGGGTCGGGGACAATGCTGGGCACCTTCCATCCATCTTTGAACCCCTTCCTTACTACAGTGCACATGTGCAAGCAGGGCATCCCCATTTTCATAGACGAAGACACAGAGACTCAGAGAGGTCTCACAGCTGTTGAGTGGCAGAGACAGAACTCAAAGGCTGCCTCTTCCATCTTCACCCTTGGGAGGTTCAGTCACTCAGCTGTCCCCAGAATGTGGCTTCTGGGTCAACAGCATCAGGACCCTGGGAAATGTTTCAGAAACATACGTTTTTCACTCAGCCCAGACTAGCTGAATCAGACAGTGTAGGGGAGGGGCCCAGCAAGGCATCCAGGTAATCTGAACCCACAGGCATGTTTCAGAATCACTGAACAATTAAACAATTACTAGATAGATGTTGTTCTCGAAGCTGCTGCTGCAGCTAAGAGAACAGCCCATAGTGAACAACAACAACGACAACAAAAAAAAAAAAAAAAAGTAAGGCAGAGTGACCAAGTTTCACACCCGGTCAAAAGCAGGGGAAGGAAGTAGTACTCCAGAGAAGTCTGAGCGCCTGTCACTGAGATCGGAGATAGCCTTTTCTGTATGTGATCTAAATACAGAGTTCAGAAAAGCAACCCCAGTACCAGCGAGGAGCCTAAACAACTCCTGAGAGACATCGGAGCTCAATATGGGAGAACGGAGGTGGGCAAAGGGAAGCCACCAGACGAGGAGCAGAGCAGAGGATTGTGAGCCATCTGAGTGGCAAAGCCATGGGGCCTGAGTGCAGAGATCCAAAGCATGTTGTGCTTGGGCAAGGGGGCATGCCAGAGCCAGTGAGCTCTCCCTCCAGGATTAGCTTCCCATCTGTACCATTAGAGGGCCAGAGTTGTGCTGAGGATTCTAAGGAAATGTGTGAAGTGTCCTAAGCTGGCCATATATAGCAGGGGCTTGAAGTTATTTGTATTTTTGTTACTAAGTGCCTGGCACACAGGAAGCATTCAGTAACTGGTAACTACCTTTCACCCGGTGTCCTTACTGTTGGCAAACAGTACCTGTGTATTCCAAGTGGCTTGCATGTGATTTCTTTGGTGGAAAGCTATACATTATCCTCTCAACTCAGACTTGGCTGTTCCCCCCACTAACGTCGCCTACTCCCTGATAGCAGGGATTTTTTTTTTCTGTTGTTTTTCACAGCCATTTTCTTGGCCCCTAGAATGATGTTCAGCACATGAAATACTAAGTAACTCTCTAGAGAGTACATTAATGAATCCTCAGGTTAGACACCTGGATGTGAACAGCCTTCTTGACTTTTAGACATCAGCTGTCAACTTTATCGGGAGAGCTGGCACACCTGTGCCTGTTCATTGAGGAGATGTTGAACTTTGCTCTCATAGACTGAGTCCAGGAGAGGTAGGAGGACCCAGTGGCTCCCCGAGAGAAGGTGGGCTGTGGATGAGCAGCAGGTACACTCAGCTTTCCTGGTAAAGTGAAGGGACAAACTGAACCAGAGAGCTACCAGTTTGGGGAAGTGGATCGTATTGGATAATTATTCATAAAGAATCCAGTTCCACAGAAGCTCTTCCCTGGTTTCTAACAGTTTTTGTTTTGTTTTGTTTTTTCCTTTTTTCTGATTGGGGAGCCTTCCCTGGAAGGAAACCTTCAGCTGGGACTTGAGTATCCTCACACACCCATAGATGTCTTCCCTTTTGAGGTCTAGGGTTCCCCTGATGACAGTCCTTCCTGTCCTGCCAGAAGTTGGCCAGGAGGCAGGCACGGAGGCTGTAGAGTGTGTTTTGTGGTCTTCGAGTCAGATTTGGAGCCTCGTCCCGGCAGCTGGCTTGCCAGTCCCCTCAGCTGCGCCTCTGGTTTTCTGAACCATCAATTAGACCTTTGAGAACTGGCACAGGAAGCCAAGCCGGACTCACATCGAGTTATTAATGCTTTAAAACCCAAAGTAAAGCCCAGTCCTTAGCCTGACTGTATTAATGGGGGGTATCTGCCCTATGTCTGCCAGGTCTGACTTCAGGATCTACCATCACAATACTAGGTTATAGTCCTGACTGCGTTGAAATCACCTGTTTTTCCTTCCTCTCTGTTGCATAGCAATATAAACAAAACACTACAACCCACCCAGCCACATATGTTGGTTGGAAGAAAAGCCTAGGCACTGTTTATTCCTTGGTTTGTTGATGTCTGCTCAGCGCTTTCCTATCATTGTGCTGCTCTGGGCTGCTCAGGGTTGCCTTCAACAGGAAGCAAGGCTGTTCCTGGTTGAAAGTTACATGCCATATATGGCACGTGGGAAGATGCTGTCCTTTCTTCCTCACCATGACTTTGGGTTTTCACTCGGTGATGCCTACTAGGTGCTTCTGAAAAAGACTTGCCTCTTTGGCTCGGGAGTGAATGTCGTTTGACTCACAGCTTATGGCTCCTGCTCTGTCCCACACATCTCAAACAGCAACTGCAGAGCAGCCACTTGTTAGAAACGATGGCACAGGAGGTGGGGGAAGAGCCTCTGGAGGCTCTTAGGACAGCCTGTTGTCTGTTCATAACCTGCACTGCTGATTTCTATTAAAGTGGGGAGACTGACGTATTGGCCAGCCTCTCCTAATGCGCACCAGAGGGACCTAGAAATGATAAGCAGAGCAGAGTGCACAGCATGGCCAGTCTGGAGAGGCCATTCAAACCCAGAAAACTAAAGCGTGAACAGTAGATTGTGGTACCAGCCAGCCAGAGTTGATTCCCAGTTCTGTAGGTCTCACCACCCTGGGGACTGGGTTCGGTTGTTTGACCTCTTTGAGCCTCCATCTTCTCGCTTGTACAATGAGCATAGTAAAGTAGTATGCAAGCCACTTTGTGATCTTTATGTAGATAAAGCCCGTCAGTACAGGTACAGTAAGAATCCAGTATGCACAAAGTACATGCTTCAATAACCTAAGTTCATGCTAATTCTCCTTGTTGGTTTCTCTCTTAATGAAAGGTGGGGGTGGTGAGAAAGGCAGTCGTTCAAACAGTAGAGACACAGGCAGGAAGACAGGACCTATAATTCAGGAGGTTCCTCAAGGGAAGAGGGAGCACACACATGCCCTACATCCAGCCAGACAAATAACTGGAGTCTTATGGCTTCCAAAAGGCATGGAGTGCTCCCTCTATGATCCATTCACTCAGCCAGCAAGCGCTAGATGCTTGCTATTGCCTGACATCCTAAATTGTGATTGAAAGATTAAAACCCTTTACCTAGCCACCATGTTGTCTTCGATAATAGCTCATCCCCTCTCTGGTCTTTGCCCTTCAAAGGTAAGAACTGTTATGAGCTGGCATCCTCTCTTCTGGTCCCTTGGCATCCAAAAGACTCAAGAGAGTTCTAGATAAAAGTTCACGTGGAGAACTGCTAGGTGCCTGCCATGCTTCTGTGCGTCCAGATAGAGGCCAAGGGGAGGAGATGGCACAGGCTCTGGTGGTCTGGGTCTTTCCTAGTATAATGTCAATGTTAATACATGAGACCCTATTCAATTATACATTCAGACTTAGTAGGTCTGCACCCATAACAAGCCCCCTGGTGAGGCTGGCACTAGTGCTTTAAAGACACTTTGCGGACCCTTGTTTGAGACGCAGCCTCAAGAGCTCAAAGACCCTTGTTTCTGGATGGCTGGGTGACTCTTCTTTGGGGCTTCCTTTGGTGGCTTTTCCAGTTACCACATTATCATTATTGTCTTAAGGGTTCTTCTACACTAATCCTGGAGAGTCCTAGATAGTCACCATCACATGATGCATCCCACAGGGTTGTTCTAGGTCACCCTGCCTGGAGTGTCTCTGGGTAACCTCTCCTCCAGTCTTAACATTGACAGGACCTTCACAACAGGCTTGTTCTCCTTCTTAAAGCAAATGGCCCTGCCCTGACTGAAGGAAAGTGTGTTAGGGTCTCTAAAATATGCAGGAAGGTGGAAATGCGGTGGGAATGCAGGTGGGAGCACACTTTACAGATGCACGGGAGGATGTTGGCCTGCCTTTCTCACCATCCCCAGCTTTCATTAAGAGAAACCAACAAGGAGAATTAGCATGCATATGAGGTTTTGATTTACAAAATGCTTCCACATACATGATCTCACCTGATAATGAATTGTTAGCAACCTCCATCTTCACAGTCTTTATATTTTAAATTTTCACAATAATTTAATTAGCTCCATTTTACAAGCATGAAAGCTGAGAAGTGCAGTAACTAGAATGCCCAAGGTTCTCTCATTTCCTACCCTCTCACATTATTGGCATATTGGGATGTGGAATACAACATATAAGGAAATATATCAGAGGATGGGGTGGTGACTCAGTGGGTCAGAGCAGTTGCTGCATCAGCTTGAGGACCCAAGCTCCACTCCCCAGAGCCTATGTTAAAAGTTGAGCATGTTCCTGTAACCCAGAACTGGGTAGGGATAGAGTCAGAGAGATCACTGGGGCTTGCTAGCTGCTGACCTAGCTCTGGATTCAATGAGAGGCCTTGCCTCAGAGGAATAAGACAGAAACAATAGCACACCTATGTAATCCTTTGACCTTTGCATCTATAGGCACCAGGCACACGCGCATTCGCATATATATACATTTACATACACACAAAAAAAGAAATGAAAAACCACTAGTGTCATGTGTGATGGCCTCCACCTATAACCACAGCATGCAGAAGGCTGAGGCAGAAGGATCACCTAGTTCAAGTAAGTAAGTAAGACCCTATCTAAACAAAACAAAACAAAACAACTTTCCGCTGGCTTGGAAAATACTTTGTCTACCATTAGCTTGTAGCCAGTGTCAGGTTCCATCTTGAAGCATTCTAGAAATACTGGAGTGAACAGATGCATAAAGCATCCCAATCTGTGGCTGAAGGGTAAGTAAGAAACGCGACTGATCCACTTAAGGCAGGTGAAAATAGGAAGGAAAATGAGAAAAGATACATGGAGAGGTGAGGGGTATTTTTTTCTCTCAAGAAACCATTTTAAAAATTAATTTCAGGATTAGAGGCTTGAAGAACAATATCCCTGCCTAAGTGTAAGCCCAGCGGTAGGTATTCCTGTGAGCACAGCCTCATAGCAGCCCCTTCAGCCCTCGCCACAGCCTGTGAAGCAGTAACTGCTCTCCCTAAGTTCCACCTGAGAAAAGAGAGACACAGAGACTTGTCCAGGCCACAGAAGTATCCAGCAGCAGAGCTGGGTCTCCAGCCAAGGCTCCACCATCTTTGTCCTTAGCCTTTCTGAGTACCCAGACTAACAGGGAGCTAGGGTGAGCCTGTAAGGGACTTTTACACCTGCTCATCCAATATGGCAGCTATGCTACTGAACACATGGAGCTGTTTAGGCTTAAAATGAAATAAAATGAAATATTCTTGCCCTCAAGAGCACCTACGCATTTCAAGTGCTCAGTAGCCAGGTACTGCGTGGCTACAATACAGGATAGCACAGATGGCAAATGTCTATAACACTAAGAAATTTCTCCCCCCCCCGCCCCCTCCGTGTGTGTGTGTGTGTGTGTGTGTGTGTATGTGTGTGTGTGTGTGTGTGTGTGTGTGTGTATTCGTGCTTAGTTGTACCTACATGTAGACAGCCTCAGGTATCATCCACCAGTTATTTATTTATTTATCTATTTATTTATTTATTTATTTATTTTGCTTTTTCGAGACAGGGTTTCTCTGAGTAGCCCTGGCTGTCCTGGAACTCACTCTGTAGACCAGGCTGGCCTCGAACTCAGAAATCCACCTGCCTCTGCCTTCCAAGTGCTGGGATTAAAGGTGTGCACCACCACTGCCCAACTTACTTATTTGCTTATTATTTTCACAAGGTCTCTCACTGGCCCAAAGCTCACTGAGGAGGCTTGGCTGGCTGCCAGGGAGCTCCAGGGATCCACCTGTCTTTGCCTCCCCAGCAGTGGGATTACAAGCATGAGCCACAGAAGCTGGCTTTCTTTATGTGAATTCTGGGGATCAAACCCAGATCTGCACTCTTGCTAAGCAAGCACCTTAGTATAATTAAGCCGTCTCCCCACCTCTTATTGGAGAAAATTCTATTAGACAACTCCAGCCTAATCATTCTTTGTCACACAACATCATTTTCATCTTTTCTCTTACTAGGATTTTAAATAAACTAAAGTTAAAGAAATGGAGCCGTTGCCTCTGTAAAGGACACCAGCTTTCTGGCATCATTTTAAAAGTTGAGAGGAGGTCCAGGTGTCAGGAAAAGCAGGAGACGAAAAGTGTAGAAGGCAGAGGCAGAAAACTAAGGCTCCATCCCGGGGGTCAGGAGGCTTCCTGAAGGTCAGGCTTTCTGTTTGAATAGAACACTGTGTCTATTAACACGAAAAGGCCCATGGCCAGGCACTCTCAGCTCTGAGCACATAGCTGAGCTAGCTTGCTCTCTCAGAAGGCACTTTCCTTCCCTAGCCCTGCAGACAGATAAGCCGAGGGTTAGAGAAATTTAGTGTCTCGTCCAGGTTCTGGACAGTGTCTGACTATCCCCTCCTGCCTCGATGCCCTATTTCTATCTCTTCTGCATGTGCTACTGTTTGTGTAGATGGACGTGCCTACCATCCTGTCTATGGGCATCATTATTCAGTCTGAACGGTCAAAAGAGAGCATTTCTAGAAAAACAGCTATTCCTAAAGTGTACCAAGGTCTGCTCTTTATAGTCAAGGAGAACGGAAAGAGTTAGCATACGTGTGTGTGTGTGTGTGTGTGTGTGTGTGTGTGTGTGTGTTCATGTACGTGCACAAGCGCACCAGATAGTGAACAGGAGGTGACACACCTGGTATGGAACAGGAGGTGACAGCCATAAGTTGTGGGGCAAGAACCAGGGACGTTTGTGTAGAAAACTGCAAGATGCATCCTTCATCCTGGGAGGGACTGGTTCAGCTCCTTAGGAACCTCAAAGCAGGTAGTAAGAAATTAATAACAAGAAAATGTCCAGAGAATGACAAGCTAGGTCTTGTGGTGTCCCGTATAGTTCATCCAAGGGAGCTTCCTGGCAACAAAGTGTTTCTTCTTGTCCCAGTACGAATTCTACACACGGCATTTACTTTCTGCTGCCATTTCTGGCTGTAATAATGGGAAAGTGGGTAAAGAGCACTAATTCTGGTCGCCGTTTAAGAGTCTTGGTTCTTGGAACTGGAGGCATGGCTCAGCGGTGAAAAGCACTGGCTGTTCTCACAGACAGCCCTCTGGTTCCCAGTGTCCACATTAGAAAAGTCATGACTGCTTGGAACTCCAGCCTGACACTCTCTTCTAGCCTCTGTGGGCACCTGCGGTCATGTGCACAAGAGCACATATTCATACTAGAGCGTGTGCTCGTGTGTACACATATACAAACAGACATACATGGTTAAAAATAACATAGATTAAAAAAAAAAAGAATCCTACTTATTTTTTCCAAAGTCATTCTCTCAGCCTCCTTGAATGCTAACACATAAGCATCAGTTAATATCATTTAATGTCTCCCTCAGCTTCTGTAAAGCTCAGTATAGTCAAGATCTGACATCAGTCACCGTGGTTCCTAAGATCAGTGTTTGTGCATGCAGAGGGCCAGACAAAAAGTGCAGACCCAGCTATAGGGAGGAAATCCAGAAACTTAGAAAAGACAGCTCGCCCCTGGGTGAGAAAAGGCAGCCAGTGGGTGGTGGGTTTAACTCGAGGCTGCAGCTTGACAGAGTTGGGCTTTAGTTCTGGAGCTATACAATCTTCACTGATAAAGCTCCCTGGCATTACTCAGTGCTCTGTGACTTTGTTTTGCTGCATAGGGAAAGCTGTGAAGCCAACTTTTTCTTCCAAATTCTTGCTCCTCCCTTAAACTCCTCTTCCCTCATACTTTCAACCCGAAGGCATTGCGTCCACACACTGAATAAACACGCACACCCCGCACTGTCCGCAGATATTAATACGTTCTCAGCGCCCTCTTCCACCCAGCTTCCTTTCCTGGGTTCTCCTCTTTCCCTGAACTCCAGTCCCCGCTCCACCCTCGGCCCTTGTAATCCACCTCCCAACAAGCTCAGCTTGGCTCACTCAGCTTCACTTCATAACGACTTCAACAAACAGAAAAAGGCGTGTTTGTCACAAATACACAGTCAAGTGTTCTTTCCAGAGAACAAAACACTTCTGATCCTATCAAAGTTTGAATTGCAGCACAGAAAATAAACACTGAGTCACCATGAAGCATGCTCACAGGGTGGCCCAGTGGGCAAAGAGGCTTGCAACCAAGCCTGATGGCCTAAGCTCCATCCCAGGCTCCCACATCGGGGAAGACGAGAGCCAACTCTCTCCACCATATGCAGTACACACATGTGCTCATACATACACACACATGCATACCAAATAAATGAATGGAGAGAGAGAGAGAGAGAGAGAGAGAGAGAGAGAGAGAGAGAGAGAGAGAGAGAGATGATAGAAAGCATGTTCTTACCTGAAGGAAGCACAAACTTGCCCTTATGAAGGAATAGAGGGTAAATCACACTGGAGATGCAGAAGCCACAGCCATTTCCAAACAGCTTTATCAGCATCTGTTGTCACAGCGGTTCTTCCTCCTAATCTGTATCTGGTCCTGATGTCAAGGACAGGGTCCCTGTGAAACCGTTTGATATGATTGTCATATGCTATTCAGCCCTT
>JADRCD010101368.1:0-12923 GCA_019843815.1 Montemys delectorum | reverse complement strand
TTGTTGTTGTTGTTTGGTTAGTTGGTTGGTTGGTTATTCCATTGTATTGTTCTGATTCATGACTCTGCACAAGACAATGCAATATTGTAATCTCCAGAGGCTAATAATATAAAGTCTAGAAATGATTGTCTCTTTACTTTCACATCAATTCCAAGAATGAAGTAAGCCTCTTCAATACTCTGGGATGGCATGTCAGTTGCATCACATAGTTCATTGGTTACACTTTCTGATTTCTTCATTATTGTAAGAGTGTACATTTTATGCCATGACATAAAAGGAGTTTCTTTTATTTCATTTTCCAAGAAAGTTTTCTCCCCATTTTGAAAGTTCTTACTGGCTGCCTCTTCAAAGTATCAAATTCGTCTAATGGTCTGTTCAAGGCATTTTGACTTTCGTTAACACTTCTCTTTTAAAGTCCTCGCAGCTGCTGCTCAATGCCCACTTCCAACACACATCCCTCTCTTGGGCATTTGCTACAATACCATTATACTTTCTGATCTCAAATTCCACATTAGTTATCTATCACTGAATAAGGAATTATACCAGATTTTAGCAGCTGCATGCAAAAGCACTTAGTATCTCCACCTACCAGTCTTAAATTTCCATACTGAACTACTGTAAACTGATGATTTGAGTTAATAGAAATTGATCCCATCATAATAATGAAGTCCAGAAATTCCACATAAAAGTATCAGCATGTGTAATTCCTTTTGTAGGTGCTGAGAGATACTGCATGATTTGCCTTAGTAAGCCTGTTCTGTGTATTGCCAATATTTCACGATTTTTTTTAACTTGATTTGTATTTTTGCTAAGATGCATAGAAGTGACTTTGAATCCATATCCTAGCTGGAAGGCTAGTATTTCTTATTTTATTTAATTTGATATATATTCCAGTCATTGCCTCCACTTGCAACCTCTCTACCACAGCTCCCCATTCCATCCCTCCTCCCCCTTGCCTCACAGAGAGTGCTCCCCCTCCACCAGGCCTCCCTTGGGCCTCCAGTCTCTCAAGGATTAAGCACATCTTCTCCCACTGAAGCCAGATGAGGCAGATTTATGCTATATATGTGCCAGGGATGTCAGCCAAGTCCCTGTACACTATTAATTGATGGCTCAGTCTCTCTGGGCGCTCCCTGGGGTCCTGGTTACTTGAGACTACTGGTCTTCCAATAGGGTCACTCTCTCCTTCAGCTTCTTCAATCCTTCCCCTAATTCAACCATAGGGGTCTCCCAACTTCAGCCTAATGTTCAGATGTAAGCATCTGCATTTGTCTCAGTCAGCTGCTGGTAGGGCCTCTCAGAGGACAGCCATGCCAGGCTCCTGTCTGTATTATATCATAGCATCAGTAATATTGTCAGGCCTTGGTGTCCCCTCCCCCTATGAAATGGATCCCATGATAGGCATGTCATTGAGCTGCCTTTCCTTCAGCCTCTTCTCCATATTTGTCCCTGCAGTTCTTTTAGACAGGAACAATTCTGAATCAAAATTTTTGACTGTTTCCTACTCTCTCCAACGCAGGTTCCTCCATCCTTCTACCTCCTGTGATTATTTTGTTCCTCTTTCTAAGTGGGTTTGAAGCATCTATACTTAGAACTTCTTTCTTGTTAAGCTTCCTGTGGTCTGTGAGGTACATCATGGGTATTCTGAACTTTTGGGCAAATAGTCACTTATCAATGAGTACATACCGTGCATGTCCTTTTGGGTTTGGATTACCTCACTCAGGATGATATATTCTAGTTCCATCCATTTGTCTGCAAAATTAATGATATCCTTTTTTAAAAATAGCTGAATAGTTTCTTCTAGGATATAGTTTGGTTCCTTATGTTGTTGTTTTCCATCTATTATCCTTTGTAGGTCTGGATTTGTGGAAAGATATTGTGTAAATTTTGTTTTGTCATGGAATATCTTGTTTTCTCCATCTATGGTAATTGAGGGTTTTGCTGGATATAGTAGCCTGGGCTGGCATTTGTGTTCTTGTAGGGTCTGTATGACATCTGCCCAGGATCTTCTAGCTTTCATAGTATCTGGTGAGAATTCTGCTGTAATTCTGATAGTCCTGCCTTTAGACAAGCATCTACATAACACTGTTGATTGATTGTGGTTTAATATCAAACAACTTTTATAATACTCTTTTTTATTGTTATAATATTTTATAAATTTTAAGGAATATGGCAAAAAAGATATTGTAAGTATTGAAGAGGGGGTCTCTGGGAGGAGTTGGGGTACAAAAGGGAAACTAGAATATGATTTAATTCTATTTACTTAAAATATGTTTTTAAATGTTAACAAACTCAGATAAATTGAAATCATGTAACTTTTCTCATCATAATGCAATGAGAGTTAAAAAAACTAAATAGGATTGCATTGTATAGATAAACCATATTTTTGTACCCATTCTTCGGTTGTGGGACATATGGGTCATTTCCAGTTTCTGGTTGTTACAAATAAAGTTGCTATAAACATGTGGAACATGTGCTACTATGGCATGGTGGAGCATCTATTGGGCACATTCTCAGGAGTGATATAGTTGGATCATCAGGTAGAATTATTTCTAATTTTCTGAGGTACCTCCAGATTGATTTCTAGAGTGATTGTACCATTTTGCTATCCCAACAGCACTGGAGGAGTGTTCCTCTTTCTCCACATCTGCAACAGCATTTCCTGCTGCTTGAGATTTTGGTCTTAGGCATTCTGATTGATATAAAGAGGAATATCAGAATCATTTTGATTTGCATTTCCCAGATGACTAAGATTGTTGAACAAATCTTTAAGCGCTTCTCAACCATTTGAGATTTTTCTGTTGAGAATTCTCTGTTTATGTTTATATATAATTTTTCATTGGGTTATTTGATTTCTTGGAGTTCTTTAGTTCTTTGTGTATTTTTTATATTATCCCTCTATCAAATGTCGGGTCAGTGAAGATCTCTTCCTAATCTATAGGTTGTCATTTTGTCCAATAAAGAGTGTCCTTTGCTTTACAGAAGCTTTTCAGTTTCATGGGGCCTCAACTGTCAATTGTTGATCTTAGAGCCAGTACCGTTGGTGTTTTGTTCAGGAAATTTTCCTCTGTGCCAATGTGTTTGCAGCTATTTCCTACTTTATCTTTATTAGCTACAGTGTACCTGATTTTATGTGGAGGTCCTAGATACCCTTGGATTTGAGCTCTGTACAAGGAGATAAGTATAGACCAATTTGCATTCTTCTACATGCAGACCACTAGTTAGACCAGCACCATTTGTTGTAGATACTTTCTCTTTTTCCACTGGATGGTTTTGGCGTCTTTGTCAAAGGTCAAATGACCATAGGTGCATGGGTTTATTTCTGTGTCTTCAATTTTATTTCATTAACCAACCTGTCTGTTTCTGTACCAATACCACACAGTATTAATATTTTATTAATATTGCTCTATAGTACAGCTTGAATTCAGGGATGGTTATTCCCCTAGAAGGTCTTTTATTGTTGCGAATTGTTTCACTATGCTTTTTTTTTTTTTTTTTTTTTTTTTTTTTTTTTTTTGTTTTTTTTTTTTTTGTATTCTATATGAAATTTAGAATTCATTCTTCAAAGACTTGAAGTTATTGTCATACAGACCTTTAACTTGCTTGGTTAGAGTTATACCAAGTCGTTTTCTATTATTTGTGACTATCTATGAAGGGTGTTATTTCCCTATTTTCTTTATCAGCCTGTTTATTCTCTATATAAAGGAAGGCTACTAATTTGTTTGAATTAGTTTTATCCAACCACTTTGCTGAACTTATTGATCAACCATAGAAGTTGTCTGCTATAATTTTTGGGATATCTTATATATACTATCATGTTATTCACAAATACTGATACCTTGAATTCTTCCTTTCAAATTTGTATCCCCGTGATATACTTTTGTTCTTTTAAATGCTCTAGCTAGAACTTCAAGTACTATTTGAATATACAGGGAGAGAGTGGCAGCCTTGTCTTGCCCTCAATTTAGTGGGATTGCTTCAGACTTGTCTCCACTTAATTTGATACTGGCTGTTGGTTTGCTGTATATTGGGTTTTTTTATGTTTATATATGTACCTTGAATTCCTGATATCTCCAAGTCTTTTAACATGAACGGGTGTTGGATTTTATCAAAGTTTTTATCAGCATCTAATGATATGATCATGTATTTTTTTTTGAATTTTTTATATGTGGATTATATGGATAGATTCTTTTTTATGTTGAACCATCCCTGCATCCCTGAGATGATGCCTTCTTGATCATTGTGAATGATGATTTGATGTGTTCTTGGATTCGATTTCTGAGAATTTATATTGAGTATTTTCGCATCGATATTCAAGAGTGAGATTTGTCTGAAGTTCTCTTTCTTTGATGAGTCTTTGTGTGGTTTAGGCATCAGAGTAACTGTGGCTTCATAAGATGAATTAGATAGTGTTCCTTCTTTTTATTTTGTGGAATAGTTTGAAGTGTATTGGAATTAAATCTTCTTTGAAGGTCTTATAGAATTCTGCACTAAAACCATCTAACACTGGGCTTCTTTTTTCTTTTGTTTTGTGGGAGGATTTTAATAACTACTTCTATGTCCCTAGGGGTTATTGGACTGTATAGATACTTTATCTGATCTCTCTTTACCATTGGTATGTTGTATCTGTCTAAGAAATCTTTCATTTCATGTAGATTTTACAATTTTGTTGAATATAGGCTTTTGTAGTAGGTTCTGATGAATTTTTTAATGTCCTCAGTTTCTGTTGTTATATCTCCCTTTTCATTTCTGATTTTGTTAATTTTGGAGACTGTCTCTGTGCCTTTTAGTTATTTTGGCTAAGGGTTTATCTATGTTGTTGACATCTCAGAGAACAAGGTCTTGGTTTTGTTGATTCTTTGTATCATTCACTTTGTTTCTAACTGGTTGATTCAAGCCCTGAGTTTGATTAGTTCCTGCTGTCTTCTCCTCTTGGGTATGTTTGCTTCTTTCTGTTCTAGAGCTTTCAGATGTGTTCTTATTGTGCTTGTATGGGATGTCTCCAATTTCTTTATGAAGGCAATTAGTGCTTTGAATTTTCCACTTAAAACAGCTTTCATTGTGTCACATAATTTTGGATATAATTTGTCTTTATTTTCATTGAATTCTATGAAGTCTTTTCTTTATTTCTTTATTTCTTCTCTGACCAAGTTATCATTGAGCAGAAAGCTGTTCAGTTTCTGTAAATATGTGAGATTTCTGTTGTTTTTGTTGGTATTGAAGTATAGCCTTAGTTCTTGGTGATCTGATAGATAGGATTATTGCAATCTTCTTGTACCTGTTCAGGCTTGTTTAATGTCCAACAATATGGTCAGTTTTAGAAAAAGTTCCATGAGGTGCTGAGAGGAAGTTATATTCCCTTCCTTTGGGTTGAAATGTTTTGTAGATATTTGTTAAATCTATTTGGTTCATAACTTCTGTTAGATTCATTATGTCCCTGTTTAGTTTCTGTTTCAATTACCTGTCCATTGGTGAGAGTGTTGTCTTGAAATCTCCCACTAATAATTGTATGAGGTTCAATGTATGTTTCAAGCTTTAGCAAATGTTCCTTTAAAAATGTGTGTGCCCTTGAATTTGGGTCATAGATGTTCAGGATTGAGAGTTTCTCTTGGTGGGTTTTTCCTTTTTTGAATATGAAGTGTCCTTCCTCATCTCCTTTGACAACTTTTCAATGTAATTCTAGAACTACTGGATGAATGTTAGAATGGCAACTCCAGCTTGTTTCTTGGGACTACTTGTTTGGAAAGCTTTTTTTATTTTCCCCAGCCTTTTAGTCTGAAGTAGTGGCTGCCTTTGTCATTGAGATCCTGTTTACGTCTGTTAGCCTTTGTCATTTTATTCGGGATTTTAGTCAATTGTTGTTAAAAGATGTTAAAGACAAATGTTTTGCTGTTTGTTTGTTTTGTTTTGTTTTTTGCTGGAGGTGTTATTTTTGTGTATGGTTCTCTTTTTTGTTCGTTGTGAAACGTTTAATTTTTTGCCTTTTCTTGGGTGTAGTTATTCTTCTTGTGTTAGAGTTTTCCTTGCAATATCCTCTGTAGTGTTGGACTAGTAGAAAGATTGTTTAAATTTGGAGTTTTCAGGCTGGAGAGATGGCTCAGTGGTTAAGAGCACTGACTACTCTTCTGAAAGTCCTGAGTTCAAATCCCACAATCTCATGGTGGCTCACAACCATCCATAACAAGATCTGACTCCCTCTTCTGGAGTATCTAAAGACAGTGTCATTAGACATAATAAATAAATCTTTTTTAAAAAAATGGGGGGTGTCATGGAATATCTTGGTTTTTCCATTTATGATGTTTGAGAGTTTTAATGGGTATAGTAGTCTGGACTTGCATTTGTGTTCTCTTTGGGTCTATATGATATCTTTCTAGGATCATCTGGCTTTTAGAGTCTATGTTGAGAACTCTGATGTAATCTACTTTTATATGTTACTTGCCCTTTTTCTCTTATAGCTTTTAATATTCATCCTTTGTTCTGTGAATTTAGTGTTTTGATTGTTATGTGATGGGATGTTTTTTCAATGTATTTTGTGTTTTGTAGGCTTCTTGTACATTTATGTCCATCTCATTCTTTAGGTAAGGGAAATTATCTTCTATAATTTTGTTGAATATGTTTTCTGGCCCTTTGAGATGGGATGTTTCACCCTCTTCTATTCCTATTATTGCTAGGTTTGATCTTTTCATTGTGTCCTAAATTTCTTGGATAGTGGGTTAGGAGATTTTTATACTTCGCATTTTCTCTGTCCAATGTGTCAATATTTTCTATGGTATCTTCTATTGTAGAGAGCTGTCTGAACCGTGCCCTAAGATAGTGCCGGCTTCTCCTCCTTGCTGGAGCACTGGAGTAATAAACAACTCCTTATTTGGCTGTGACAGCTATTAATCTGCTTCCACATTATGGCATCCTATCAGCACTTCCCACGTGGCCTGGTGTGATGGGCTAGGCATAGAGCATATAAGGGCTTGGGCTGCTCCCCTTGGGGTCAGAAGATCGTTCAAGGTTCCTGAATAAACTGCTTAAGAAGAGTCCAAGAGTGTTGTGTCATCCTTGCTGGTTGAGGTTGGGCGCGACACTCTACATTTGAGATTCTTCTGTCTCTTTTAGTCTGTTGGTGATGCTTGCATCTGTAGCTCCTGATCTCTTTCCTAAGTTGTCCATCTCCAGGTTGTCTTATTTGTGTTTTCTTTATTGTTTCTATTTCCATTTTTAGGCCTTAGACCATTTTGTTCAATTCCTTCATCTGCTTGATTATATTATGCTGTATTTCTTTAAGGGATTTATTTATTTCTCCTTTATAGGCATCTACATGTTTTCCTGCATTTTCCTGACTTTCTTTAAAGAAGTTATTTATATACTCCTTAAAATACTCTATCATCTTCATGAGATGAGATTTTTAAATCATTATCCTGCTTCGCAGGCCTGTCAGAGTATCGAGAGCTTACTGTGGTGGGAGACCTTGGTTCTGATGGTGCTGAATTGCATTGGGTTCTGTCTTTTATGATCTTGAAGTTGCCTGGAACTGTAGACGATCTGTGAGAAGTATGTGTATGCTGGCAACCAGACCTGCATTCCTTGCAAGAATAGAAAATTTTGTAAGCATTAACCATCACTACAGCCCTGGAAGCTGTTTTTAATTAAAAAAAAAATGCATCAAAGAGTTAATAAAATCATTAACATATATGTATTTTTCTATATGATATGTAAAAATGATACATTTGTGTATATATAAATATTTCAGAATGATTTATCTAGATTCTTTATCTATCAGTTTGTACAACATCTATGCACATATTCCTCTGCAACAAAAGGAGTGAAACTTGTTTATTGATTAAATTAGCAACTTTCTAACCTCAGAGTTTCAGCCTACGACTAAATAAATTAAGAAGCATTAAGCATTATGCCAAGAATTAAAAATGAAATGATTATATATTGTTTGGCCTCTTTAAATTTAATGCTATTAAGAGTAAGAGTCTTATTTTAATAGTTATAATACTAGAGCTACTTTAGCTCTTATAATATTTCTTAATTTTTTCCTTTAGCTCTTTAATCTTTATTTCTGTAGATAATATACACATCTCTATAAGCACAAACGTGTTCAGGCACATGCTACATGACACACTTTGAAGCAGCTGTGAATTTCTTATTTTATAAGATTATCCAGAGTAGGAATCCAATTGTGAGATGAGATTCTAGTGAGCAGTCAATCAGTTTGGGGTGTAAATTCTGTGGTAACCAAGATCAGCAGACTGTGAAGTCTGGCAACTCTCATTTGATATTTGTAAAGATGGCACTTCATAAGAGGCAAATCTGAGAAAAACAAAACAAAAGAAAACCAAATGTTTCTGAGAACCAGAATTTGAAAGACTATTATTCCTGACTAAGAGTTTTGCCTTTTGTGCTGCAATGCTCAAATCTATTTCCAATATATTCTCAGCTTAACACAGACCTTGGTGATGATACTAGCGTTCTAGATGAGAGAAAGACTTTATGTTAATAATACTGTAGGTGATTAATTGTGTGGAGAAAGGAGTTTCAGCAGGAACCATTTCCATTCCACACACAGCAAACCTAGAAAACATATCCTAAAGGCAGGGTCATTTTATTGCTGAGAATCACGCTGCAATTATTGTTCTATATTGCTTCATCTGTAGCTTTAATGAGGCATATGCTAGAATAAATGTTAATCATCATAGAATGTAAATGAAAGTTTTGTCTGAAGAATAAGTAAAGAGGTTAAAAAAAAACAAAAAGAGGAAGAAGTACAGAGAGAAAGAAACATTTTTAGTTTTTTTCTTTTTCCCATTCAAGATCTAGGGAAATGTTCAGCACCACAGGGCTTTAGTTGATGCAAAAATGGACAGAGTGGAAATACATTGATATTTATTTGTTACTACATTATGGCTCAAAAGGTCTAAAATATGATGAAAATAAGCCAAAGGCTTTATAAACACCCCATTACTATATAAAACATGAATGTTAAATACAGTTCAGGAGCTACAATGATCTCTATTTTATGTTTAAAGTATTCTTATATAGACAGTATGGAGTTTTAAAATGTTAAATATCAAAATGTATTGCTTGAGTTCTCAATGCATTATATAAATTTTAACAGGAGACAAGTACGCTATTACTATTAATGTCTACCTTTAATCTCAGAACAAAATGGAATTCCATTGACTTTGATATTCTACACCAAATTAATAATTACAACTTTCTCTTTTCAACATAGTAATAAAATATGCAAATATGTAAATATGAAAATGTATGTAATTATAATATAATTGACAAAGTGATATGAAGAAAGATGTGAAGAAACAAAAATATGAAAAAAAGTAAATATAGAGATACAGATGCCCACTACCAAATGGATCTTGGGGACAACGTTGAAAGAATAGGAAGAAGCACTGTGGACACTGAAGGGGACAGGAACTCCACAGGAAGGCCAACAGAGTCAATTAACCTGGACCTTTGAGGCTCTCAGTGTCTAAACCACTAACCAAAGATCAAACAGGGGCTGGACATAAGCCTCCCTGCACATATGTATTGGTCTTCATGTGGGTCCCGAACAACTAGAAAGGGGGTTATGTGGGTCCCGAACAACTAGAAAGGGGGTTATACCAAAACCTGTTGCCTGGGCATGGAGTATATTCTATTCTTCTAGCTGAGCTGTCTCAGTGAAGCAGGAAGAGCTTAGACTTATAGATAATTGATGTGTCAGAATGGGGGAAACCAAGAAGGTTCCAGCTGCTCAGAGAAGAAGGGGAGGGAGGTTGGAGGTCAGGATTGTGGAAGGGGGTGACCAGGAGGAGGTCACAGAGTGGACTTTAAAGTGAATTAAGTAAAAATATTAAATTCAATTAAAAAATAAAATAAAGTGTAATATGAAAAGGAGCAACCTAGTTAAGGTAGAAAATTGGTGTGTCTTGAAATAAAGGAAAAATACAGAAATTGATCTCCTCAGCAATGATAAATAACTAGACTCAGAAAAGCTAAATTCCTGTTCTGATTAGATTTCCTCTTCAGGAGGAATCATATTTTCCATTCCTTGGATCCCTATCTTTACATTGTGAGAAAGTAAGAAGACCAACCTAGGAGATTTGGTTAAAACAACTTTAAATCAATTTTCTAGGAGTGAAAGACTGTTGGGATTGAATGCTGAAAGCAATGTAAATTGTAGAGCTATTATAGTTCAATTCCATGTAAGCAAGGAAAGTTGTGGAAAAGCATAGTGTCTTAGCATGGAAAAGATAATGAAGTTGCTTCAGAGCTCATAATCTCTCCCATACTATACACTAGCGAAGAGTAGCATGATCTTTCTGAATGAACACTAACAACTGTACAATGTATCATTAAGTAATGACTATAACCATCAGAACCAAATGAATACTGTAGACTTTTACTCCATAACTGCAAAACAAAGTAAGTAGCATACTAATTAATAGGAAAGAGAAAATACATGACATAATACAGTCAAATTCAGTAGAAAGTTTCACTTATGAATAAACAGAAGAGTAACAGGTATCTGTCTCCATTTCCATAATTGATACGTATAAATCAAATCATCACAGTAAGTTTGAGAGTAAAACAATGATCAAAATATTTCAAATATGTACTATGAGGGTCATTCAATAGAAGTTCATGTGCATAGAATATGCAAAGCCTTGATTTTCATCCACAGAACACCAAAAATTATCATGATGACAATAGTGATAATAATAGTAATATGATTAAGAAAATTTAAAATACAATAAAATTAGAATGCTAATATAAAGTCCACACTAATAACCAAAGAAGTAGTTCATTTGAACTAAGACTCTTAGAATTACAAAAAAAAATCTTAATTCAATAGATCCAGAAATTGAGACACCACAAATGACTATATCCATACTGCTAAAGTATAGATAGATGTCTCCATTCTTTGCTTGAGGGTCATCTGAATTGTTTGCAGTTTCTGGCTATTATGAATAAACCTGCTATGAGCATCGTGCATACTGAAAGGAACCTCATATGGCTGTCTCCTGAGAGGCCTTGCCAGAGCCTTACATATACAGAGGCAGATGTTAGCAGCCAACCATTGGACTGAGCACTGGGTCCCTAATAGAGGAGTTAGAGAAGGGACTGAAGGAGTTAAAGGGGTTTGCAACCCCTTGGGAAGAACAATAATATCAACCAAACATACCCATCAGAACTCTCAGGCACTAAGCCATCAACCAAGGAGTACACATGACTCCAACTGCATATATATCAGAGGATGGTCTTGTCATGAACCAATGGAAGGAGAGGTCTTTGGTCTTATGAAGGCT
The DNA here is from genome assembly GCA_019843815.1 of Montemys delectorum. NCBI lineage: Eukaryota > Metazoa > Chordata > Mammalia > Rodentia > Muridae > Montemys > Montemys delectorum. The sequence goes on along the minus strand of JADRCD010101368.1, from coordinate 1,617 downwards.
CAGTAGATGCCCTAGTGTAAGGGAATCGAAGGTTGGGAGGTGGGAGTGGGTGGGTGGATGGAGGAACACTCTCATAGAAGCAGGGGAAGGAGCATGTGATAGGATGTTTAAGAGAGGAAGGGAAACTGGAAGAGGTCATAACATTTGAAATGTAAATAAAGAAAATATACAATAAAAAGAATATGTAGATGTCATAGTTAATTTGTAGAATTAATAGAAAATTTATACAAAATTATATTGCTTAGAATATAAAGTACACTTTAAACATGATTACAAATATGGAAAACAGAAAGATGCATTTTACCTACTCATAAAATAATTTCCTTTTTATAAGACTACAATGACATTTCTATTGCTCTGTTTAGGAAAGATTCAAGTGTTTAAATTGATTGCTATTGTTGGAAGTGTAGAAAATTTATAAATCCTTATAATATTAAAGTAGTTTCACTGTTTAGGAAAAATTTGACAACTGTTTGAGTTTAAAACTTCCCACTTTGCCGGATGGTGGTGACACAAGCCTTTAATCCCAGCACTTAGGAGGCAGAGGGAGACAGATTTCTGAGTTCAAGGCCAGCCTGGTCTACAGAGTGAGCTCCAGGACAGCCAGGGGTGCACATATCTCCCTCCTTCACCCTTTCTATTTCCCTCCCACTTTTAGGTCGGACATTAGCTCCCAGCTACTGACCCAGAACCATGTCGACCTCCCTACCATGATATTCATGGACTCATCTCTGAAATTGTCAGCAAGTCCCTAATTAAATGCTTCCTTTAGTAAATTGTCTGTGTCATATCTCATCACAGCAACAGGACACGTCACTCACACAGCCTTCAATGTTAAAGTCCCTAATGTCTTGAACCTAAGAATATAACGTTATTCAAAAAAGGGAACTTTTCACATTCCAGGAAGCTAAAGAGCATTTAAAGGTAAGATATAGTACTGGGTTATTTTGATAGGCCTTAAGTTTAACAACAATTAAAATTAAATCAAAGAAGCAAAAGAAAATAATATTGAATAAATGGTGCTGGCAACTAGACTATCAGCACTGAAACTGGCATAATGCAGACATGGCTTAGAGAATGTGACACTTAACTGAATCTAGAGCATGCATCCATGTAATCCTTCTGCAAGCCTGAGGCATAAATTACTCAGTCTTCGCTATTCATCACTTGGGATATAACATAGTACATTTCTATTGTTTTGAATTTTTAAATTATTGGCAATGCCATAACAGTTGAAAGATATTAATATGTCATCAAAAATCATAATAGATAAAAAAGCAAAAATTTCTTTCCATTTTTTGTATTGTAGGTAATTTTTTATTGGATATATTTTCTTTATTTACATTTCAAGTGTTATCCCCTTTCCCTGTTTCCACTTTGGTCCTGTGAATGCTTGATGCCCCTGTGTAGAGGACTGCCAGGGCAGAAAGGCAGGAAATAAATGGGTCGATGGGGGAGCATCCTCGTAATTCCTTTCTTTAAGCTATCTTTCTAATTAAAAATGAGTATTCAGTGCTTTGTGTTTGGTTCATGGTTTTCTATTTGTTTGTGGTTTGTTTTGATATGTTCAAATATGTCAGGTTATTATTATTATTATTATTATTATTATTATTATTA
>JADRCD010101362.1:2804-14813 GCA_019843815.1 Montemys delectorum | reverse complement strand
AATAATAATAATAATAATAATAATAATAATAATAATAATAATAATTGTAAGTGTAAGCCTGTGCGTCTGTGGGTATGTACAAGTGAGAGACGGGGTCTCTGGAGATTGGAGGTGTCAGGTCCTCTAGAGTTGGGTTGACAGTAGTTGTGAGCTGCCCAACATGGTTGCTGAGACCTGAACTCTGGTCCTGTGCAACAGCAGCACACTCACTTTAGCTCTGAGCAATCTCTCTCCTCAGGTATTTGCCCCAGTAATAGAAGACTGAGCGAGACATCTAAAAATATGGTGTATTCAAAGTTACTTTAGCACACTTTGCACACCAATGCTTAGTTGCTCACATATTTTGTTCTTTCTGATATTGACAAGATCATACTTATGTTATTATTTTGTCAGGAAAATCCCTTTCTCACATGTTGTGTAATGGTGAGTTTTAGTTCTATGCTAGTTCTAATAAGTAAATAAACAATACTGAGCAAAAATATCTCCTTGTGTTTGGTTTGTTTGGAGGCAGGGTATTATGTAGCCCATGCTTCAAACTCATGGTGTCTGTAAACCCTGCTGCTCACACCTCCCTGGCTCAAGTGCTGTGATATTACTGGTATCTCCAAAAGGGAGTTTGATAGTATGTATGTATGTATGTATGTATGTATGTATGTATATATGTATGTGTGCATGCATACTATCATTTAATAGAAATGTCACCTAAAACAAGGTGTGCAGTTTACAAAAATAGAGAAGAAACAAGAAATGACACCTGTTATTTAGTTAAAAATCTTTAAGGTGCTTAAAAATGCTACTTCAGACAAGTAAATAAACTAAATCAATATAGACTCCAAACTTTCTAAGTGTCAAAATCTAGCAAGAAAAAATAATTTTTAAAAAGAGTTAAAATGTTGCAAAAGTGTAGCAATGTAATTTTTTTCTTACACTAACTCAGTTCTCATAGTTGAATTGAGTCTTAATTAATATTTAAATCCAAGAATAAGTACTTATGTAGTAGTCCTAAAATAACTATTTACAAACAAATGGACATTCTAAGAACAATAAAATTATTAAGAATTGATTTAAGGGAAGAGAGTAGTATCACAAAAATAATGCATCCCGCTGTTTTGTATTTTTCTTCTTTGGAAACATAAATGTAAGTGGATTTCCCCTGTGAATAGATGTTCCTTCTTTTTCAATAAAATATTTGAATCCTCAAGTTTTAAGAGAAAAACAGAGCCTGTGTGAACGAATGGTATCTGCAGAGAAACATTTCAGTCTGCCTTTGCTGTTACAGAAGCATCAATTTAATTCAAATGTAAGCACTGGTATTTGAGAAATAATTGGATAAATTATGATAGTGGGAAATAATATGAGTTCAGAGTGTATGACTATAAAACAAACAGTACCATTCAATATACTCTTCCAGAAATAGTGTTACAGTATTTTAAGAAATTAGGTAGAAAATAAATGAACATAAACAAATTTATAGACCTCACAATTTCACTTGAATGGCTTATCATAATACTGAGCAAAGAGGAAGTAAAGAGAAGAGGGATGTGTAGTGTCACTGAAGACAAGCTTGGCTTCTCAACTTATAATAGCAGCTGCTAGTTTGTGAGTGGCACACAAATCTCTGGACCAAGTGCAACATCTCTGTCTCTGAGGAGCCATCAGTGAGCAGATCTGTAGCCTGGTGGATTCATTCCTCCAAGTGATACATTAGCTGGGTTAGTTTTTAATTTTGTGTTCTATACCTATGAGTTTAACATCTAATAGAATTTCTATGTATATGTTCTTGTGTATATTATGTTCATTCTATTGTCTCATATGTTAGCAAAATATATTTGATGTCTTTTTACATCCAAGTACCTAATATAAGTAACTTTATTGTTGTCTTAATTAATTCTTGATGATCTGTCTCTTTCCTTAGCTATTTTATTTTTGCATTTTAAACTTTGTGATCATTGAGTCAAATGGGTTTGATTCTAGTCTTAGTGATTGTTGCTTCTCAATCATTACCATTCTGATTTTTAAATTATTGCAAGAGCTGCATCAAGAATATCTGAAAGTATATAATTGGCAAACTCTCATTGTTGATGTGGATACTGTTAATTTCTCAACTTCTACAAACCTAATTTGACAAAATTTTCTTATTTTGTTTGCATGTCCCTGACCATGACTGATATGGTATGTATGCTCCCATGTTTATTCATCACATATAATCCACTTTTAAAGTAAGCTATTCATACATCTTACCTATCTGCTATTGCAGTTTTTGAAGTTGACAGTGTGGGCCTTCAGACTGTATCCCAAACAAACATAGATGCTGTTGCTCATTTAGAGATGATTATATAAAACCAATATTCAAAAGAATTTATCCAGGCTTACTGAACATTTATAATATATGAGAAATTATCATAGATATCAAATATAAGAGGAAACAGATTTTGTCTTAAAATCAGAGAAAAAGCAACAATTTCAATATAATTCATTAGAAGCAATATGATTTCTCTAAGAACAGAACAATAACTTTTATTTTCCCATAGACACTAAAAGAGAAATTTTAAAGTGATGAATAATTAATTTAATTATAACCAAAGCCTAGAAAATGAAGATATGATCAGCCAAAAGGGTAGGAAATTGTTAACTTGAGAAATTATCTGCAGTATCTATGTGCAGAACAAGGAGTTAGGGAGAATACAGAAAGAAAAGACCAAGAAGGCATCTAAGCTTTACATATCCAAAGTTATGAGCACCTCATATTTAAATGTATGAATGTTACTGTACTGGCTGGTTTTGTGTGTCAACTTGACACAGGCTAGAGTTATCACAGAGAAGTGAGCTTCAGTTGGGGAAATGCCTCCATGAGATTCAGCTGTGGGGCATTTTCTCAGTTAGTGATCAAGGGAGTAGAGCCCCTTGTGGGTGGTGCCATTCCTGGGCTGGATGTCTTGGGTTCTATAAGAGAGCAGGCTGAGCAAGCCAGGGGAAGCAAGCCAGTAAGGAACATCCCTCCGTGGCCTCTGCATCAGCTCCTGCTTCCTGACCTGCTTGAGTTCCAATCCTGACTTCCTTGGTGATCAACAGCAATATGGAAGTAAGCTGAATAAACCCTTTCCTCCCCAACTTGCTTCTTGGTCATGATGTTTGTGCAGGAATAGAAACCCTGACTAAGACAGTTACTCAACACTGAATCTCTAAAAAGAGATATTTTACATCATTCAAGATTAAAACTATGAACAAATGTAAAGGTAAAGACAGCTATCTGTAGTTGTTTTTACTAAGTTTAATTCTAAACTTGGCAGAATATTTTAAAACATCTTTTGTTTTTATATTTAAAAATAATTTTAATTTGCTTTGGAATGATTCTGAAAAGAGTGCTATGTACATGCCTAATTTTCACCCATAAGCTGTATGAAGAAAATGTCTTGAATTAGCATCATTACAGTCTCTTCTTTTCATCATTACAGTCTTAAAGATAAAGTTACTTCCTATTTTTACATGTAAATTATCTGACTGCCTTATAGCATTTAGGTTAAAGCTAATTATAGAGCAGTGGTCTTCAACCTTCCTAAGACTGTGACCTTTTAATATAATTCCTCATGTTGTTGTGATCCCCAAACATAAAATTATTTTTGTTCCTACATCTTTGCTAAATTTGCTATCATTATGAGCCATAACATAAATATAGGATATGTAGGATATCTGATATTTGATTCCTGTGAAAGGGTTGTTCAACCCACAAAGGGATCATGACTAATAGGTTGAAAAATACTATTCTAAATCATGAGACCAATTCTTCTTTACCAATTTCATTGTTTCTACCAACATAAACCCATGCTAAATGATAATTTCCAACAAAAGAAACAAATGAACATCTATAATAATAAAATTACTTGGCTAGACCTAAACAGATTTTCTCATTTTTGAAAATACATATAAATAGATATACTTTCCTAGTCAAGGTTAGAACTTAATAAAAGGTGAATCTTCATTCTCATCTTCATCATTTTATATTTTGTTTCATGTTGGTGTACATATCTAGTTTATAAACTATTTCTGTTGTTTAAATATTCTAGGCTTGTGGAAGAAATGTAATCCAGCAACATGGCTGCTCTGGCAAGAGATCACATCCAAAGTCCTAGTCTATGTGATCCAGCTGAAATACAAACATACCACATACCTTTAATTCCTCTGGCTAGAATACAGACATGCCCTAATACACACCATTAATATCCAACAATGAAGGTAAGGTTACTTTGTAGAAGGAAGCAGTCATGTTTGAGGGGCAAAGTGCTGAATCAGCGCAAGATCTGACAAAATGAGTCAGAGATAGGATATACCCAATTCTCATCAGAACAGCACAGGAAAGAGAAGCTATTTAGCAGCAGTGCAGAGGAAGAGAGTCAGTCAGTTGGGAGTCAGTTGAGTTGAGTTTGGTAAGTAAGTTGCAGGCAGTGCAGTGAACATGCAGTGTAGTGGAGTTGAATTTGTTAGTGAGTTCATGCTGTGCAGAGCAGGTCAGCAGAGGCAGCTGAAGTGAGAAAATAAGAAGGAGCCAGTGGATTCAAACAAATTACCAGAGTTAGTGTGAAGCCATGAAGAGCAATTCAGTGAGAAACTGAGGGAAGCCAGATTGGATTAATCAGGTTGGAGAAGAGTCTGAATCAGAACATCTTATTTGAACCAGCCAGCCAGAGTTCAGAAGGAAAGGATAAGCTTACCCATCAGTAAGCCTCTGAAACAACAATTACATCAGGTGAATGAAATATACTTTTACATAGGCTCACTTCTTTCCTCACTAAGTACTGATAACCCAAATACTATTAATATCATTTATTTTTATTATTTTGAAATTGCTTCCTAATATAAACTAGTATTTGCTAATTAATTTCTCACTTGTTTGAATCTTCCTAGAGCTCTTGTTTGATCTTGCACTTAACTACTGAATCTGATTAAGCTTGTTTCTTTCATTCACTCAACATACCACAGTAGTACATTCCATGCTGCTGCCTTCTAACCTCTTAAGAATTATGGTGACTTCATTCCTCATAAGCTACCTCCACTGTGATACTCTCTGACATATTGTTATCTTTACAACCTATATTGCAAAAGGAGAACTCTAGTCAAGAAATATCCCATTCTCTGTGCTAGTTTATATAAAATCCTTTAAACTTTGGGTAATTTTTTTTTGAAATATGGTATAACTATGCATCCCAGGCTGACCTTGAGCTCATGGTTCCTTCTCCTGCTTCAATCTCCCAAGTCCTGGTATTACTTGTATTATTCTATTAAGTCATTTTTCAATAGGATGAACATCTTGTAAAAACAACAAAAAATGGGACCATGCAGAGTTTATATCATACAAAAAGTCATGTATAAAGATTTTATATTACCTATTACATAGACCCATGCATTTAATAAAGAACTATACTAGAATTGTTTTAAAACCCTAATGACTTTCAGCAAATCCTTTTAAGTTATTTTTATTGGAATATTATTATATAACAAACGAGACTACAATCACTCTAAGGTTCTACACATTTTTTTTATTTCTAAATGTATATTAATATATATCTGCCAAACAATGATTTGATATTATTCCTTATAGTGTTTAGGAAAAAAAACATGTTCAAGATAAGATTTATACATAAACCAGAATAATAGCATTACTTTTACTCCATAGTCTTTTATCTATACCTTGTAGGGTACTGCCTTGGCAATTTTGTATAAAACTAACTCTCAGTTTTACTGACACATACAGAGGCAAAATTGTCAAACAAATCCAAGCTGAACTCAAGAATATATCAAGTAAATTAGCTTTATATTGCTTTACAAGAACATTGTGTATCAATTACAAGTGCATTGAAGTAATATATGCATAGTGTTCTAATAAAACTGTTTCATTAATATATTTGCCTATAGCAAGGACTATGTATCATTGAAAACACACAACTTGTTGACATAAATGAGGGAAAATATTACCTTATATTGATATAATGAGCATTGTTTCATGATGAAAATTTGAGAGGAAATTATTTTAAGTTGTAAAAGATTAATATAGATTTCTGAATAATTTATCTATAAACTGTGACTAACATGGTAGTGGGAACAAAACGAATACACATCAATCCTTATGAAGAATTTTGTAGAGATCTGGCTCCATGTAGCAGACAGAATTTTTGAAGATTTAAGGCAGCAGTTTTCAACTTGTGGGTCAAATTACCCTTTCACAGGGGTTATATATAAGATAACTTGCATTTCATAGATTTACATTATGATTCATAACATAACCAAAATTACAGTTATGAAGTAGCAATAAAAATAATTCCATAGCTGGGTAGTAGTGACGCATGCCTTTTACCCCAGCAGCACTTGGGAGGCAGAAGCAGGCAGACTTCTGAGTTCAAGGCCAGCCTGGTCTACAGAGTAAGTTCCAGGAGAGCCAGGGCTATACAGAGAAACCCTGTCTTGAAAAACAAAAATAAATTAAAATAAAATAATTACATGATTGGGGGTCACCACAACATGAGAAACTGTATTATCAGATCGATCATAGCACTGGAAAGTTTGAGAACCACTGCACTATTGATATCACACAGATAGATACACATCAAAGACAGAAGTGAACCCTATATCTCACTAACGTGAATCTACGTATAGTGTGTGATGGTATCTGTATCGTACCTTCCCACTTAAACTAATAATAGCAAAGAAAGAAAAAGTAGAAATCTATGACCTCTTCATAGCTGTACTGTCTAAAGTTTTCAAGAAATGTCTAGTAAAAAGTTGGTGAAAACTAAAAAATGCATTTCTAGCTACTTCATTATCACTTACATGTGTTTCATTATATAGACAATCTTCTTGAATATATTTTATTTGTGTGAAATAGTCATCCTACCAAAGAAACTATTTTTGGTATAAGTTGTATTACTCTCATGGCAAAAACAAATTATAAAAAAAAAGAGATTAAGTTTTAAACCTTAGTACTACACTTTTTATTTACTCACTCAACAAATGATAATACAGTTTCAATGAATTGTGAATGGTAGTTTACTGTCTTTAATTCAATGATATATAAAGCAGGTCTTTGTAGTGTTTGTATATAGACATGCTATGAGTGTTTTATCTATGTCTGTGTGTGTGTGCCTGTGCATTTGATTAGGAAAATCAAGTGTGTTGGCAACTTTTCTATATACCTTTTGATATTGAGAGTCTGTCTTATAGCCTGGAGAGGTGGCTCTGTAATAAAGAGCCAGGGTAGATCCCCAGTATCCACATGGAGGTACACAACCATCTTTAACTCTAGTTCTAGAGAATGTGATGACTTCTTCTGGCCTCCTCAAGCACCAAACACACATGCAGTACGCAAATATCCATGGAAGCAAAACACTTACATATGTAAATTTTTAATTAATCAATTAATTAAAATTTACATGTATGATTTGAGGTTCCCAAATTTCATAACCCACACTAAGAAGATGGCTCAGTCAGCAAGAATGCTTGCTCAGTTAAATGGAGGCCTGAGTTCCCCTCACTCATGAAAAGTGCTGAGTATGTCTGTGTGAGCCTGTAAGCCCCATGTTTGAATGACAGCTGGGTGCCTACTGAGAAAATTCTGGCCAGCCAGTCAGGTTAAAGTACTGAGATCAGGTTCTATGAAATCCCCTGTCTCAAGAAACTAGCATAAAGAAGGATTAAGGAAGACAACCCATTTCTCCGTGTAGCCCTGGCTGTCTGGAAACTTGCTCTGTAAACCAGGCTAGCCTCAAACACACAAAGATCCACCAACCTCTGCCTTCTGGAGTCTGCATATGCATATTGCACAGAAACAAAGATGTATGTACTGCACATGCATGTCTCTCTCTCTCTCTGTCTCTCTCTCTCTCTCTCTCTCTCTCTCTCTCTCTCTCTCACACACACACACACACACACACACACATACACTTATTTTATTTTTTAAGAAGAATCTCTTGTCATGTATCAAGAAAATGGAAATTTACTTTCATCACAATAAAACATTCTGAGAGAGGGACCTAAGCTAAGGATGTTTCTCAGGGGACTGATGAAAGTACCCAAATAGATTAGAGAGGGAAAGGATGGGGGAGAGCAGATATCATTTTGGGGCAAAGAGGAAAGTGGAAAGCCTGTGGAAACTCTCAACATGGTCTATCACCCTTTGCAGCAAATTATAAGAGGTCCTGACACAACTATCCAGAGTGACAGGAAGACTTGGAGGGGAGGAACCCTGCAGGCACTATGTCATTACAGCCTGGGGTTGAGGTTAAAAAATATATACTTAAAGAGTCTAGTATCTGAGGGTCAGGATAGACAAGGAAAGAGGACCCAAGGACTTGGTTAAGTCTGGACAAAATCAAGAATAAAATATAAAATAAAAACTTTCAAGCCAGGAACTATGGCTGTAAGTCAGAGTCACATCAACCTTCAAAAGAGGCCATTTTTCAGTGAGCTACAGTAGCGTACATTGGAGACACCAGCACCTGGTTTTTCCACCAACCTTCTCTTGTGCTCAAGTCTATCTTGACAAGAATCATTAAACAACACCTCTTCAAAGATAAGTGAAAAAGTATTCACTGGGGGGATTGAACTTTGAATTTATTGTTTATCCAATACAAATTAAACTATGTCCATGGAATATGAAAGCATGAGTTATATGAGATGCCTTCACAGTCTTCAGCATCATTACAAAAATCATAGAGGACAAGTTATTGAGAATAAATATCATGTTTTATACATATAACTCTGGCCTTGCTATAGGTTTTTTTTCCACATGTAAGAGGTTTAATTGAGAGGGAGAGAGAGAGAGGGAGAGGGAAAGGGAGAGGGAGAGGGAGAAAGGAATGTTTTCTTTTTTTTTTTTGCTATAAGGTTAAGTATAAAATATCTGTCATTTGTTTTCACAAAGTCCTCCTACATTTAGGCACTTCAGTATTAAAAACAGACAACTAGAATTATAGAATGGATCTTAAAATAGTTGGTTACTAAAGATCATCACAATCCAAGCCAAAAAAAAAATCTGGTAAAGTTGTACAGTTTGGTACAACTCTCCAGTCTGTGTACTATAGTGAGACTCCTGGATACTTTGTGAAGAGAAACGTGAGCACAGTATAAAAGGAACATGTTTCATTTACATTTTACCAAAAATTCAGATATCAAGGATTCAACTTGCATGGTTAAAGCATCCAGGAGCCATTAGAGATTCATCTGTTTTATAATTTTGATTTTTATCCCCATAAACAATCAACATATCACCAGGTCCACTGGGCTTTTCCTAAATTTAGCACAGTGCTATCCACCACTCCAGTCCACTGCCAATATCATCCCTAGCCTATGATACTGAACCACCTACTTCCTGCTATCCTGCTAAGGAGTTGACTCCCTGGAAAGAGTTTAGATTGCTGGAAATGTTCTAGCAACTATAAGTTAAAAGGAAAAACCAAATTGTCTCCATAACTTGACAATGTACTTCAGCATGCCTGGTCACAATTTTACCCTCCATAAGGAATCCATAAATTCTATCAACCTGACCCTCCTGGTTACTCTGATGGCAAAGGAAGACAGCTTTATGAAGAAATTCTCTTCTTTCTCCTGATGTTTTCTGGTTGGATTGTTTATGGGTACACAATATAGCTACCTCTTCACAGTAGACTTAGTAGGCAGGAGCTTCGGGGAGTCACAGATAGAGAGGAATTTTACCAATATTGCTTCATGGATAGATGAATGAATGAATGAACGAATGAATGAATAAACTAAGTGGAGAAGTGATGGAGTAGAATTACTTCTTCCTTTCTATTACTTCTCACTAGCATCTCTCATGATATTCCTAGTGTCACCTAAACTAAGCAAACCAACCAGAAGTCAGGTATTTTTGCAAGAAACGTAAACTTTAAAGCACAGTATGCATAAGATCTATGAGGAATCAGAGGGTAAAAAATGATAATTTAGGGAAAAAAACTAAATCAGAAGCTTTTGAAATAGGGAACTTCTCCCATGTTGGTTCTTCTCAGGTTAGAAGTGTAAGTATGATCTTTCTAGTTTCAGTCTGTGCCTGGAGCTGATCCTGTGCCACAGTGCTCTATACTCAAATACCACCAGGAGAGAGCTGGTCTCCCAGAAGTGCTGGGACACCTGTGAGCACAGGTAAGACCACCAATTCTGATCTGAGGGACCTTCCCAGAGCCCTTAGGACACAGGAACCTAGGAGCAGCCTGAGACAGGATCATTCAGGTTTCCATCTGCACCCTAGGAGAACTGACACACAGGCTTGCAGGAGGGACAAGCCACAGTCAGAGATAGCAACACCAGCTAATCCAGATGTTAAGAGGCAAAGGCAAGAACATAAGCAACAGAAACCAAGGCTACTTGGCATCACCAGAACCCAGTTCTCCCACTATAGCAAGCCCGGGATATCCCAACACACGAGAAAAGCAAGACTCTGATTTAAAGTTATATCTCATGATGATGATAGAAGACTTTAAGACGGGCATAAATAACTTCCTTAAAGAAATACAGGAGAACACAGGTAAACATGGAGAACTCCTTAAAGAGGAAACACAAAAATCCCTTAAAGAATTATAAGATAACACAACCAAACAGGTGAAGCAATTGAAAAAAACTTCCAATCTAAAAATGGAAATAGAATCAATAAAGAAATCACAAGGGAGACAACTTGGAGGTAGAAAACCTAGGAAAGTGATTAGGAGTCATAGACTCAACCATCACCAACAGAATATAAGCAATATAAGAGAGAATCTCAGGTGCAGAAGATACCACAGAAAACATTGACACAACAGTCAAAGAAAAGGTAAAATGCAAAAATCTCATAACCCCAAACATCCAGGAAATCTAGGACACAAGGAGAAGACCAAAGCTAAGGATAATAGATATAGAAGAAAGCAAAGATTCTCAACTTAAAGGGACAGTAAATATCTTCAACAAAATTATAGATGAAAACTTTCCTAACCTAAAGAAAGAGATGCCCATAAAAATACAAGAAGCCTACAGAACTCCAAATAGCATGAACCAGAAAAGAAATTCCTCCAATACATAATAGTCAAAACACCAAATGCACAAAACAAACAAAGTATATTAAAAGCAGCAAGGGGAAAACGTCAAGTAATATATAAAGGCAGACCTATCAGAATTACACCAGACTTCTCACCAGAGACTATGAAGCTAGAAGATCCTGGACAGATGTCATACATCAAAAAAGATAAGAAAGGACACTTCATATTCTCCAAAGGAAAAAAAAATCTACCAAGAAGAATTCTCAATTCTGAACATCTGTGCTCCAAATGCAAGGGCACCCACATTCATAAAAGAAACTTTACTAAAACTCAAAGCACACATTACACTGCACACAATAATAGTGGGAGACCTCAACAGCCTACTCTCATCAATGGACAGATCATGGAAACACAAACTAAACAGAAACTAACAGTAAAACTAGCAGAAGTGATGGACCAATTGGGTTTAACAGATATCTATAGAACATTTCATCCTAAAACAAAAGAATATACCTTTTTCTCAGCACCTGATGGTACCTTCTCCAATATTGACCATAGAATCGATCATAAAACAGGCCTCAACAGATATCAGAATATTGATGCACCTTATCAGATCACCACGTACTAAGGCTAGTCTTCAAACAGAAAGCCTTAAAACACACATGGAAGCTGAACAATGCCCTACTCAATGATAATTTGGTCAAGAAAGAAATAAAGAAATTAAAGTCTTTTTAAAATTTAATGAAAATGAAGACATAACATATCCAAACTTATGGGATACAATGTAAGCAGTGCTAAGAGTAACTCATAGCTCTGAGTGCATCCAAAAAAAAAAACTGGAGAGAGCAAACACTAGCAGCAACCTAGTTACACATACTTAACAGCACACCTGAAAGCTTTAGAACAAAAGGAAGCAAATGTACCTAAGAGAAGTAAACAGCAGGAAATAATCAGAGCTGAAATCAACCAAGTAGAAATAAAAATATACAAAGAATCA
>JADRCD010101357.1:0-13411 GCA_019843815.1 Montemys delectorum | reverse complement strand
ACCCTGTGGATTCAGGCTGCCCATGTGAAGGTAGAAGGCACCCTGTGGATTCAGGCTGCCCATGTGAAGGTAGAAGGCACCCTGTGGATTCAGCACTGAGCTCAGCCCTGCCTTGTGGGTGTGGGGAGTTCCTTGTCCCACCATGAGTATAAAGGCTTCCGTGTAGTGTGATTAAAGCCTTGGACACAGTAGGCCACAGCAGCTTAAGTAATGTCAGTATTAATTCTTAAAGAATGCTTATTTTTCTCTTCATTTCAAATTTATTCCTTCTTCCCTTACTCCTTTTTGCTTGGATTTAGCTGTTTGTTATCCAGTTTCGTGTTTGTGTCTTTCACTTCAGTTCAAGGCGGTAAGGGCTGCTCTAATAGAACGCTTTCTTCCAGATTAACTGCTCTCTCCGTCTGAGTCTGGAACGTGTTACTTTTTTATGAAGGAATTTTGTCAGATTTTGTTTGATAACTACAAAGCCACAGATTTAATGCAGAAGAATAAGAGCCACTTACTCTATACACACTGCTAATATGTGTTGATAATAAGTAGTTAGTTTTAGTTATAATGTTTCCTATTTGGGTATGGAGAACAGACAAGAGTCACATCCCTGGCACAGGTCAAGCACATAGTTAACCAGATGAACTTTGGTCTCTAGACTTAGTCATTGTTACCAAAGAGTCTGTGCCCTTTAACCAGCATTTTCCCCTTTGCTTAGAATCTCACCCAGCAACGGCTCCTTCCTCTAGGTCTCCATTAATTCTACTTCTTTCAATGGAACGTATAAGTTAAATTAATGTGCATTTTTTTCTATGCCTGGCTCTTTTTACTTAGCACAATGTCCTCTAGATTCATCCACGTCATTATGGATAGCAGAATCCTTCATTTTCGAAAGGTAGACAGTAACGCTGTCTATGCACAGAGACATACACACAAATGCACATGCACACTGATCGGCTATCACATTTTCCTCATCTGTGTGTCCGTGGTGGACACTTCTGTGATCCCATTTCTTGGTGACTCTGAATAGTGATGCAATGCACACGGAACACAGGTTTGTCTTTGAGATGTTGATTTTATCTCCTTTTGGACATACATTCAGCAGTGGGACTATAGGATCTAATGACACTTCTTCCGTGTTTAAAACATTTTTTGAGCATCCTCTGTACTGTCTTTCAAAATGGCAGACTAATTAAGTGTTCACCAATAGTGTTATGAGTTCTGTTCTAATCACATCATTGCCAGCCTTAGATGACAGCCATCTTACTGGAGCAAGGCAGTAGTATGTCATGGTTTTTATTTGAAGATTTCTGATGAATGGTGATATTGAACATCTTTGTGTACCTGTTTGCCATTGGTATCTCTCCTTTGGAAAATGTCTGTTTGGATCTTTTGCCTAGTTTTAAGCAGATTCTTTTTCTGTTGTGTGCGAGTTCTTTATTTATTTTAGATATGAGCTCTTCACCAGATTGTTGGGGCACAAATATTTTATAGCATTCTTCAAGCTGCCTGTTCCTTTTGTTGACTGTTTCTTTTCTGCATAGAAGTGTCTTGTTTGTTACAATCCCACTTCCTCGTTTTTGCTTTTCTTCTGTGTATTCTGTTTATCATGGGCATTTTTTTTTTCAAGATCATACTCCTTTATGTTTTCTTCCTGGGTTTTTATAACTTAAGATCTGACAGTTAATTCTAATATATTTTGAGTTGATTTGTGTCTGCGGCTCAAAATATGACCTTATATTTTGTTTTCCTTCCCAGGTGGCTAAACAGCTTCTCCAATATCATTTGTTGAATAGACCCACCCTGTGTTCAATGTCTGCAGGAAGGATTGGTTCACTGTATATGCACAGCTTTGTTTCTGGGCTCTCTCTGATGGTCCGGTGCTAGTAACACTTTAGTGTTTTAATTATTTTGCTTTGTAACATTTTGAAATCAAGAATTACAATTTCTCCAGTTTTCTATTTTCCTCTCAATACTGCTTAGGCAATTCAGCTTTTTGTAGTCCCATGTGAAATTTGTTGTCATTCTGTCAAAAAAAATACCATTGTATTTTCTTTTTAGTCTTAGATCTCTTCAAGTATTGAAAAATTATTAATTCCTAAAATCACAGGCAGTGTGCTGCATTCAATTATGTGTAAGTTTGTCTTATCAGACTGTAACTCCCAGCAATGGGAGAAGCTTGTTCTGTTCACCACTAAATTCTTTTTGCACGTAGGAGACAGGTAAACATTAGTGGCACTAATTACTTACAGCAGCAGGGTGACATAACTGCACTTGTTGTCTGGGAAAGTCTCAGGAAAACGTTGAGGTTCTGGTAGCACACGGTCAGCCTGTTTCTTACCTAGAAGCATCCACGTAAATTCATCTCTAAATACACACATGGGGATGGTAGATGCTTACTGAGGTCAGCAAGACCTGAACGTTTTCAGAGTATCAATCCCAGAGAGGCTGTCTGCCCAGAATTTAAACACAACCTGAAAATAACTACAAGTCATCTAGTTTTCTAATTTTAAGTGCTCTAATTTTAAGTACTGTACTCAGTAAGAACATTCTGTTGATCCAAGTCGTTCTGATCAATTGCTTCAATTTAATGATACAAATATGAGCTTCAAAATTAGCACATTTTATTTAAAAAATTCCTTTAATAACCAATAAACTCCTTACCAAGTTATTTGAAGGAACTATCTGCTACCCCTAGAGTCAGCCTCAGGGGCTTGCTGGGCATCCTCATTACCGTTTTGTTTCTTAAGTGTGTGCTGAAGCTGCTGCATGCTACCACATGTATGCACAGTCAAAATGTGCAGGCCTGCTGGAACAGCTGCGAGGCCATAGGGGGAAAGTGTTGGTCAATTCCAAGCCAGCACTGGGAACTTTAAGGAAGTGACATTCCTCGGGAGCTGCAGTGTGTGGTCTGCACACAGCTCCTGGCGTGTGTGCTTGTCTTGATGACTCTTGAGCAGAAGTGATCCCGGGGCCAGGACTCCTCTGAGTCCATCCTTCTCACATTACAAGGCCCATCTGTATGAGAGCCCCAGTGCCGGAGTCCCAGCAAGCCTGTGAGAAGAGTTATGTTCTAATTTCACAAAGGAACAAACGCACGCTGCCAAATATAATCAGGAGCAGATTCTTCTTGAGAAGGTTCCAGAACCCAGGGGCTTAGAGGAGGCGGCAGTGGGACTACATCACAGTGATTGGATTTAAAATAACAGTCCTTACTCATATTTTTAGTCGTTCATTCACTCAGCAAATGTTTACTGAATGTGCAGCGCGGGGAAGGGATTTTGAAAGACTCTCTAACACGAGAGTTCTGTGTCGTGTTTAATTGGATGGATCAGAACTTGCAGAACTGCGTTGGAGAGGTAATTAAGGCTGTAGGAAGCACTTGTTTACACACACAGTTTTCTGGAGAGGGGCTCTACCTGCTCCTCCTTTCTGTTCAGGAACAGATGTCCTCGTGAGGAGAAAGCAGATGAGGAGGTGTCACGTTATCCACCCCCACTCTTTGCCTGTTGAGTATTTGCTGGATGCCATGTTAGTTCTGGACCTTTGATCTTCACTCTTCTCTCCTGTGCCACAAATTCTCTTCTCTTGCTCTATGATTATGGATAATGCCAGGCCTCACTGGGTCAGTGCAGCCGAGACTCTTGCAAACAATGGGTAAGCTACATGCAACACTGCCCAGTCCCTGGAATAGTGGCTTCAGTGGAACTTTGGGCAAACTTTCCTCTCAACCCTCTCTACTCTGTGAATAATATGGAGGCTACATTTTTAGCCCTCAGGGAAGCCTGAGGCATAATAAGACTTGTAATTGGAAATTTAAAGTCAAAGTCACTGCTTTTTTTATGATCCAGACGGCAACAGCAACAGCATCTACCTGACTCATGCTTACCCAGTCACACTACAAAATTTGGCTTTATTTAACAACCAACCATATATTTCTAAGCATGCTTAAATTTTTTGTATGAGAGTCAATAAAATATAATTAATAAAAAATGATTAAAATTCAGAACATAAGCTCTCACACAGGAAATTTCATCAGGAATGCGGATGTGTTTATTGTTTGTGTCTTGTGAGTTTTTCTAAGGTCCTGAAATAACATGGCTCCCTAACAGAAGTAGAACTCTGAGTCAGGCTCAGCAAGGACTTGGGAGTCACCTGATGTTTGCCTATTCCCCTTATCTGGGGTGAAAGACAAAACTTTACTCCTTTCATTGTTGCAAGTTTAGAGAAAGTAGGATTTGGTTCTCACCATGACAACAGGGATGACGATGATGATGGGGTGGTGATGGTGGTGGTGTTGGTGGTGGTGGTGGTGATGGACTTCCATTAGTGCTGTAAGGTTTTTACAACACAATTATGACAGAGGGACTGTTTCAGTGGTACTTAATTAGAAGGTTTCAGAGTTTGCCCATGATCTCAGTATTCTCTCTGCACTTAGTGAGTGGCTTCCCCTGCCCGTTCAGTTTTCCTGATTACAGAATTAAGTGTGGGCAGTGCATGCAGGAGTATGATTCCACTTCAGGCTTTATTGGCATCCTTTGTTAAGTCCTCTGTTGGAGGAAATGAGCCCCAGCCTGAAGCTCAATGTGTTTTTTTGTGAAAAAACCCTTGCCTTCTTGCCCTTCATCTGACTGCTTCCCTCAGGGCTTGGAGGATCGCTGCACCAGGAAAGAGGTCACAGCAAGGTGGTAGAAACCTAAACAAGGTCAGCGTTAAAGAGGGCATGCCTTGAGGGCTGCAGGGAGAAGATCATAAACCAGAATTCAGTATTTTGATCCAGCTTCTAGTTATTATGAACTAAATCTACATGATTTTTTTTTTTTTTTTTTACTATTTGCAACTACAAACATAGTTGGTTTAGGAACAACCATGAACCTGTAACTAAGTGACATATCTTTCAGAAACTTGCATTTCTTGCTCAACTCTCATATGCTTAGCCTTTTTTATGTACCCATATGGGCAATCTAAAAAGCAATATATACATTTTTATGATGACTTGTATATACTTGGCACAGGGAATGGCACTATGAGACGGTGTGGCCTTGTTGGAGTAGGTGTGGCTTTGTTGAAGTAGGTATGTCACTGTGGGTGTGGGCTTAAGACCCTCATCCTAGCTGCCTGGAAGTCGGTCTTCCACTAGCAGCCTTCAGATGAAGCTGTAGAACTCTCAGCTCTACCTCAACCATGCCTGCCTAGATGCTGCCCTGCTCCCACCTTGATGATAATGGACTGAACCTCTGAACCTGTAAGCCAGCCCCAATTAAATGTTGTCCTTTATAAGACTTGCCTTGGTCATGGTCTCTGATCACAGCAGTAAAACCCTAAGACAATTTTATACACACAGTATACAAACACCCATGCTCATGGGTGCATACGACTTGGGCCTGGCTTATAGTTCAAAGGTTTAGTCCATCATCCTTGTGGAGGAATCATAGCAGCATGCAGGCAGAGAGGTAGCTGAGAGTTCTCTATCTGGATCTGCAGGCAAGAGGAAGAGAGCATGACAATAGTCATGCTTGAGTTTCTGAAACCCCAAAGACTGCTCCCAGTGGCATACTTTCTCCAACAAGGCCATGCCACCCAATAATGCTACTCTCTATGAGCCTATGAGGCCATTTGTATTCAAATTACCACATCCCACTCCCTGGTCCCCCCAGGCTTCTTAGCCATATCATAATGCATTCAGTCCAACTTCAAAAATCTATAGTCTATCCCAGTCTCAGCAGTGTTTAAAAGTCCAAAGTTCAGAGTCTCTTCTGAGACTCATGTAATTTCTTACCTGTAACCCTTTGCAAAATCAAAACTGAAAAGCAGATTACATAGTTCCAACATACAATGGCACAGGATATGTATTACTATTCCAGAGGAAAGGGGACATAGTGAGGAAATACTGGGCCAAAGCAAAACCAAAAACCAGCTGGGCCAAGCTCCAAACTCTGCAGATCCATGTTTGATGTCAAAGCACTTCAAATCACCATCTCCTTTCAGCTTTCTTGACAGCAGCACACTTCTCTTTCTTGGGCTGTATCCACTCCCTATTAGCAGGTCTTCTTGACATATCCCGCTACTCTGGCATCTCTAACACCTTGGAGTTTCCAGTGAAATCTGGGCTTTAACCTTACATTTTTTACACAGTGGCCTCTCTGCCCAGCTTCAGCAGCTTTCCTTAGTCATGGAGGGAGATTGCATGACCTCTTTCTTATATCCTTGATTCTAAAGCCAGGGCCACGTGGTCAAAGCTATCTAATTCTTCTGCTTGCTAGCCCTGGAACATGGTCCCCTCATACAAATACATTTTCACCATCTGTCTGTTTTGATGGTTTCCTTCATTGCCTTAGCTTTGCTGTCCTGGAACTAGCTCTATAGACCAGGATGGCCTCAAACACAGAGATCTTCCTGTCTCTGCCTCTGCCTCTGGAGTGCTGTGGTTAAACCACCACAGCACATGGTGGGTACACAGCTCTGGAAAGTATTTATGAGGAATCCAATCACTCATGGGTTCCAGAATTCTGCTCTGGCTTATGGTGATTGCTGGTGTCCCCTCACTTCTGTCAGACATTTCCAAATCTCAGAGTCACCCAGGATGATATGAAGATACAATGAGGTGCTAGCTGGTTGGCAGCTCTCATTCTCATGCAAGCAAAACTAGGCCAGCGAGGCAAATAACCTTTAAATGCACATACCCTGTTTCTACAGATCCAATTGATTGAATGAGGGAACAGAGTCCATTCACTCAACAGTGTAGTCTGCAGAGATTCAGAGAAGAAAAAGTATTCTAGGAGTCCCCATCTGTACTGGCTGGTTTTGTGTGCCAACTTGACACAGGCTGGAGTTATCACAGAGAAAGGAGCTTCAGTTGGGGAAGTGCCTCCATGAGGCCCAGTTGTGGGACATTTTCTCAATTAGTGATCAAGGAGGTAGGGCCCCTTGTGGATGGTGCCATCCCTGGGCTGGAAATCTTGGGTTCTATAAGAGAGCAGGCTGAGCAAGCCAGGGGAAGCAAGCCAACAAGGAACATCTCTCCATGGTCTCTGCGTCAGCTCCTGCTTCTTAACCTGCTTGAGTTCCAGTCCTGGCTTCCTCTGGTGATCAACAGCAATGTGGAAGTAAGCCGAATAAACTCTTTCCTCCCCAACTTGCTTCTTGGTCATGATGTTTGTGCAGGAATAAAAACCCTGACTAAAACATCATCATAACACATCAAACCAGAGGTCCCCGGATAGACCTCATTTCTGACTGGCATAAGATCAGCACACAATGAGCAGCTATATGTGGACTAGTTATGGAGACTCAAGCCATTCCTCTTGTCTGATCTCCATGAGAGCCCATACCTACAGAAGAAACTCCTGTTTTGTATTCTCATTCTTGTATTTTCATTTCTATAATCTTACATTCTTTTAAAATTTTATTTCTTATTTATTCACTTTATAGGTGAATAAATATAGCCCAAAATAATCCCCCATCTCCTCCTAGCATCCCTTCATACAGATCCTCCCCTACTCCCCTCCCCTTCTCCCCCAAGAATGAGGGTACCCACTCTGGGCATCACCCCTTCCAGGCCCCACCCTCCCACTCCCACCCCTACTCCCCATACCTGACACATCAAGTCACTGTAGGACTAGGCATATCCTTTTCCACAGAGGCCAGACAAGGTGGCCCAGTTAGGGGAAACAGGATCCACAGGCAGGCAACAGATTCAGGGACAGCCCCCACTTCAGTTATTGAGGGACCCCCATGAAGACCAAGCTGCACATCTGCTACATATGTACTAGGGGCTTAGGTCCAGCCTGCCTATTAAGTGACTTTTTCTCTAACACTTCTGGTTAAGCATTCATTGCATGCCCTGAGAATTTAGAGATGGTGGTGATCTTCAGCATCTTCCTGAATAGAGTTTTCATGGGTCTTGTAAACTGGCAACAAGAGTGCATAAGGGAGTGTAGTGATTGGCTGCAAACAGAGCTAGACTAGAGATAAAACAGACAATAAGTTATGAACTCATTCCAGAATCTTTCATTCAGCAGGATGGCCACAGAAGTCTCTCTGCGTGAGATAATGCCTGGAATGAGGGCCTCAGAATGGAACAAGCACCTTGGTAAAGGAAAGGACAGATGCCTCCAAGGACACAGGCTGTGTGCCCATGTTGGAATAAACAGCTTGACTGGTCTAGATCAGCCCACAAAACATAGGCAAGTGGCAGGTGTGGAATCCAGCCTGTAGGGGTGGGGGGAAGTGCGTAAAGGAGAGTCTTCTGCCTCCTTCCACGTCATATGGCATGTTGAAGGAGCCCAGTGACATGGTCTGAATGCTCTTTTGGATGAATCAAGAGTAGGGTTTTGGGATCGAACCTCCCAGGGCTTCACATTGCATGAGCATCTATACTCTGATGTGGGGAAGTAGACAGGAATGAGAGCTAAGACTGCAGAGCACCCCCACATTCTGGACCCCAGCTGGATGTGGGATGAGGAAATGAGACTCCAGCAAGAGGAGGAGGAGGCTGCTTAATTGGGGATTTGCTGTACCACGTGTCAACAAAGAAGCAGGGAATGTTCTAGAAGAAAAATGTGGCGATGTGGGATGAAGGCAGAGCACATGTAATTGACCCTTTGATCCATTTGACACCCTGGGGTCCAGACATGTAGGCAGAGATCAAGAAGGGTAGGAGAGAGTAGTGACACCTTTGGTGGCACTGCTGAAACTTTCTGTGACAAACAGCTACTGAGCTGAGAATTGTCAGCCAGCCCAGGCGGGACTCTACTGCATCACAGTTACCAGAGCCTTTGACAACGTTGTTCATCTTCCTAATCATCAAGGCTTTCAGCATTTAACTGGTAAATAGCTAAATTCAATTAATTCTCTAGGCTTCTGGGAAACCCGATTTCCTTGTCCTCTGCACTCTGCATAATTTTATTTGCAGTGCTCTTTAGAATTTCTGAGGATAATATATAAAGACACTAAATGAAATGAAAAAATAAACAAATAAAACTAATTATTAAAGGTTTTCATAGGAATATGTCCCAGTCTTAGAACTGGCCCCAGGACTTAGTGGGTTGGAGGAAGGCAATCAGGAGGGCCAGTCCACAGTAGTTGAAGGCATGGAAGGAAGATATGAAGGGCCAGCCATAGCTTACATGCATGTTCCATACTTCAAGGCATAGAAGTCTTCAGAGAACTGGCTAATCCGGCAGGTGGGTCCCTCCCAAGAGAAATGTGCATACTGATCCACCTCGTGACATTGGAGGGAGAATGAGTGATCTGTGATTTTATTTTAAAAAAAGGTTTTTGAGGAAATTGCTTAATACAATTTTTACCTAAACTGTTCATCTCAGGTTCCACAGTTGTTCCTAACCCCAGGTCCTCATAGGAACACTCAGGTAGCCCCTAAGACTTAAGAAGCTGACAAACCATTGTACAGTCCGTTCTTCACTATACGACCCTTCCTCCCTGGGTGGCCAGAGTTACACCTAGAGCTGCTCACTAGCCCAGCAATCTTCACAGTGGCTCTGGTGACTATGACATACCTCCACAGACTCTCATGCCCAGGAGATGGTGGAAAAAAATCTAAGGATCTCAGAGATCCTGGGGTCTTCTGGGAGGTGAAACTGGGATCTGAGAAAAAATTTGTTTCAGTCTTCACGGTAGGAGCGGGAGAGTCGGATGCCATGCTGTGTTACACACTCAAAATGGTTTTGTTTTTGCTGTACTGGTTTCTGGTTTGGCGGAGATGCTTCTGGAAGGTCAGGATGCCCAGGGGTTCAGAATCTAGGACATAGAAATGGAGATGGTAATGAGTTTGTTCCCAGCTCTCCTTGAGATCTTTCAGCCTATTCCCTTGTATGAAGCTCAGCAGTGATACCTTTCTCTTGAATGGGCCATTGTCATGGAAGTCTTCACACAGCTCAGAGCTTCCGATATCTTTATCTATTCCTTTTCTCTTTAAAATATGCTTTCCTTTGTAAAGGGATCTTTGTGATACCAAGGACTTAATGATCATGTCAAAATTGGACAGAAGGACTTTTAATTTCAGATGATGACTAAACATAAATATGAGATGATTAAATTCACCAGAATTGTTCTTATGCAGGTATCTTAGGACAAACTGAATTAGTGCTACTTGGTTATCTCTGATGTGTCTACCAAAGTTCAATTTTTACTTAATGGTTGAAATACAACTCAAGGTTTTCTTATGTTCTAACCTCGTAAACATATCACCATGCATTTCCTCTCAACTTATTTCTAGATTGGTTTTGTTTGGACAGCGAAGGGTAGGAACAGAAAGTGACCTTTCTCAATGCTATCCAGGCAGCCACAGATTTAATAAAGGCAAAATTCACAACAGAATCAAACAGAGATACAGATTTCATTTCAGTTTCTGATGAAACATGGAAGCATCCCTAAGGCCTGATGACCATGGTCATAGCTCGTGATTCAAAGAGAAAATAATGCCTTGACCTTGTTACTGGATGGTCAGCAAGCTGAGGAAAGTCAGCCTTTGGCCCTGCTGAGCCACATGAAGTTCCATGTATCATCCTCAGACAGGGGGGAGAGACTTCTAGAAAGACAGAACAATTCATTAAAGACCAGGCTGCTGCCAGTGCCTTATGTAATGCTAATCCAAATAAATTAAAATTGGAAATGACATTTCTGATCATCCTGAAGCACAGTGTAGATGTTTTGCTTGCAGCTATTTAGCGCTATATTAACAGTTAAGTATTGTTGCTGACACTGTGAGAGTCACTCACTTGAAAAGAGGCAAATTAGCTTTGTGAGATTCATACAGAGCCAAAGCAAATTGAGTTTTTGTTCACAGGCAACATTATTCGTTATTCTAAAATGATGAAATTCTTTTTAATATCTTCATTAACTTTGATCACAAATATCATTAAACATTTGTATTATCATGCTGGCTAGGGTTGCTACTCCTTGTGCTTGGTTTTACATAGGTTATGGGTGCCCAAATTGGACGGGAAACTACCATAAATATCATAAATATATGATTCTTATCCTGTGTGTAGTTTATACTGTGCATTTTCACTAAATTAATCTCTATCATGATACACATGAATGGAAACACGGGGCTGAAGCAACTTGCGAGAGTTGAGTGTTCCTATAGATACCTATGTTTTATGACTGCAGATCCAATGAAGCTACAGGCCTCCTAGCTGAACTTTGGATCAAATATACAGGAGAAATTAGATCAGTGTAATGGGTTTCTTCTGTACCCCATCAAAGAAGACCCCACTTGTCTGCTCTTGACGTGTTCTGGTGGCGTACTCCAGTGTCCACATTATGGGTGCATCATAAGGAAGCTCACCACATGCTACTCTTCCAGAGAAAGGGCTCCCCCTTCTCTTCCTGGCTATAGACATTCTTTCAATAATTGATCCTCAGAGTCTAGGAAACACCTAGTTCCCAAGTTACCTAAGATTTTCTAGGGACACATCAGGGGCCATGTGGTGATAGGTTCATGTTCTTTGGTTCTTCTGATTCTTTCTGGCAGCTGCCTCACCTTGTTCAGGAGGTCTTTATCTAGAGGGGAAGAAAAGTTGCCATGAGATGGTAGGTTCAGTGACACAAATAATCTACCAAGGATGCATCCTTTCCTTCCTACTTTTCTCTGGCCATGTTTCTTTCTCATAGGAACCTTCCTTTCTGGTGACACCTCTCAGATAGATAGATCGATAGATAGATAGGTAGATAGATAGATAGATAAAGATATATAGACATATATGTTTGTGTGTGTGTGTAGTGCATGCGTACGTGTGTGTGTGTGTGTGTGTGTGTGTGTGTGTGTGTGTGTGACTGAGTACTCTGTGGTATGTGAGATCCTCCTTTCCCCCATGTATCGTATATGGAGCAGTACCTGAAGGATATACCAGTCTATGGGGAACATGACCTCCTCATCACATCAACAGGCTTATGCTTGTTGTATACATGTTTCAAACTTATACCTGGGATCTAGTATACCTTATTGGTGCACACTTATCCATGGAGAGAAGAGAATATGACAGATGGATATAGGAGACATGATGCCACATACTCCTGAGTAGAGTATTTACATGGCATTTACCTCCTCCCAGGTGTGGACATCTGTGTTCTAGAATGAATCTGCATTGTGGTCTACAATGTAGGTATAATCCTATGCTGCGGAGGCAGGTGAAGTGACAGAGGATAGTTATTAACCATTACAGAAAAGAAACAGGGATGGAACATTAGCGGTTTCACTCCAGCTACTTAGTTGCTCAGTTTAAGGTGAGTTGTTAAGTTTAATTTAATGGCTTGATCAGGAAACATTGGGAACAACATAGGATCTTCATTATAGAAACGGAGCTTGCAACAGTCCCCAGATTTAGCCTTATATTGCCTCATTGTTCCAATGAAAACTTTGGTCAAGGACAGCTTGTTCTCCTGATCTGATCAACCGAGGGTTGGACGAGCCCCACCTAGATCATCTGTTTACTCACAGATGTATCATAAAAACTTAGCAGTATGAGTGCACTGGATTGGCCCAACTTTCAGAACACAAGCCAACTACAGTTTGATTCTGGGTCAGTATGGAAGATGGCATTGAACAATTAACTTCCAGTCACTGTCCTCTGTAAAGATGAGTCTTTACATCACGATCAAGGTTTTAAAGATGAATTAACAATTTCTTATTGCTGCTGAATAGAGATATTTACTTTTAAGAGTTCCTGTTTTCTTTTTATTTTCAGACTCCTTGTAATTTCAGTTGAATAATTCTGCCTTTCCCGAAGCATTTATATTTTGTGAGTTTACTGGTCCACAGCCCTTGAGTAACCAGCTGATGTATCCTTGGGGGTCTGGTGACCTTGTTCTTCAGATTATTAATAGTGGTGTTGAGGTCAATTCTCAACAAACATCTTCATAGGGAGCCTTTTAATCCCCAATATTTCAAAGAGTCCTTCTTTCCAATTTTTGGTCTAGGGAATAGTACACACACACACACACACACACACACACACACACACACACACCTCGAGTCTCTCCTTCTGGTACATTTTCTCCCTGCCAGTTCATATCACTTTAACAATGATGAATTTTCTTCATTTAAAAAAATGGGTGGATAAAAAAAATATTTACAAAAGCCACAGCTGAGTGTTCATCTCATATGTAGCCTGTTACTGAGCTGTCTACAGGAACTGCATCCTCAGAGGGAAGCTTCACTGCCATCCCTCAGGAGCACAGCCCAATAGGGAGAGGGGCTCCCAGTTGAGGCTTCTCACCTTGTCCGGCACTCTGTTGTGTGTCTGCTTCATGCTCACCTCTCTTGTACCACACATTGTGGCATGGTGTCAATTTCTGACCACTTCTCACTTGGATTGCTTCCCTCTTTAAGACTCAACAGCCTACTTTGTTAAACCTCTTAGCAACACACACACACACACACACACACACACACACACAC
>JADRCD010101355.1:1191-23860 GCA_019843815.1 Montemys delectorum | reverse complement strand
GTGTGTGTGTGTGTGTGTGTGTGTGTGTGTGTGTTACATTTTGTGGCTGAGGAGATGAATCCACCGGTACTGCTTGCTGTGCGATATTGAGGGCCTGAATAAGGCTGTCAGTACTCACTTTAAAAGCGGGGTGCAGCTAAAGTGCGGCTGTAACTCCTGTGGAGACTGGCAGACCCAAGGCTTGCTGGCCAGCCCATGGAGCCAAACCAGTGGGCGGCAAGGCCCAGGTTTTAGTAAAAAAAAAAAAACAAACAAACAAACAAAAAAAAACTGTCTGGCACACCCACCCACCGGAGTCCATGTGTCCACGTGTAAATCAGGGCTTCCTGGAGGGTGCTTGCCATCCAGGATGATGGCTATTGTTGCCTAGTGTTCATTTGGAGCTGCTCACTGTCATGGGTCAGCCTGTATGACAGGGACCCTCTGGCCTGAACCTAAGGGCATCTAGACCCAGCAGGGGCAGCTATGAAGACAGCAAGCAGGAACTGCTGTCTCCTCACCATAGCCAGGAGACAGGGGGACTTTACAGATGCCTTAGAGAGATGCAGCTGGGCCACACTGCTCCAGTGAGACATGCACCAGACAGCCAGGTCCTCGGCTGCCCTCAGAGCACAGGCCACGAAGATCGGGATTGTATGGCCACTCTTCAAAACCACTGGGAAAACAGAATAAGGAAGCAAACCTCCTTACCTTCATCTCTGGATTCACCAGAGGTCATCACCTGCAAGGGCCTTACCCTCGAGGTCATTCCTTCTCTCAAGGTGGTTGCTACTCCAAGGTGTGTCCTTTCTGTACCGTGTCACTTGTCACATCCAAAGTAGTCAACATTGCAGGCCTGTCCGTAGACCTGTGAGGTCACCATGTCCCACCGGGTATCTCAGCTAACCAGCATTCCTCACTCTATTTGCTTTGTCATCTTCTTAGGTCCCTCATGTAAGGCTATAACTGCCACCTCTGGCTGCAGGGAGCCTAGGAATTGGTGGTTGTGTGCCCTTCACTTGACGAGGGGTGGAAATTGCTCTCCCACACTGAGGAGTACGGTTTCCTCATGTCCTTAGCAACATTTGATTTTTTCAAAACTTAGATGTGTATAAAATACCTCATTGCTTTAATATCCAGCTTTTTTTTTTCTATCACCCTAGAAGGAAAACCCAATTCTGAATTGGTTAATGAAAGATGCATTTTCACTGAGGATCTGAGGGTGAATTAAGAGAGAGGTTTATGGGCCCAAACCCTTGTTCAACTCAGTTTGAACTTCTCTTCCTACACTGGGCAAACAACTGTCACTGGTTCCCCCCAAAACCCCACTCTGAGCCCCAAGCCCCCTTTCTCCCAAGCCCAAACCTTTCTCTGAAGAACATCAGAATCTCTGGAGGTAAGCCTCTCCAGTCAGACACCAGACAAATAAGGTCTTGTCCACACTCTTATCTAGGCAAACTGCATAACAAGGAACACTCGTGTCTTCCCAGCTGCTCTGGCTCAGACAAGTCTGAGGGGCCTCTGTTTCATAGTGTTTTAGTGAGTATCACAGAGCATTCGGCTAAGTTGATGGCCTACCCTATTTGACTACTCAGTCAGCAGATCCTGTCTCTTGTTTTGTCCCCATGCTGGCCACTTGCTTGTCTTCAGAGAGGACAGACAGTCCCCTTACAAAGTCACTGAGACCACCTGAGCCCAGCCTTCATCCGCTGAAGCACCTTCCCCAGGGCTGAGCTCCGTGCAATGCAAACACCCAAATACTGCCCATTTTTTTTTTCTAGGCATTGAGGGGCTTAATGAAAGCATGTCCGCTGACAGATGGGGGTGGGGGAGCAGGGAGGCGCTGCTGGCTGCCACATGCTGCTGAGGCCCACGGGGCAGTGACTAGGCAGGCTCTTCGGTGGCACTCTTTAACCAGGCGCTGGCTCACCTCAGGACACGCTTTGTTCGCGAAACAAGGGTGTGTTGTTTCCAGTCTTTTATTCTTGGTGGGTGAGCAATATATTTTTTTTCTAAGTACTAAACTTGTGGTTTGCAAAGCAAACATTACCCTCATTCGCTGCCAAGGCTTGTGCTGAGATGTGTTCTGTGCTGTCGACCTCCTGGGGCCAAATCCCACTTTAGTCTCAAATACGAGCCTAGAAAATTGGCATCCTGAGAGTCCAGTGTTTACAGTGAAAACATTGTTCTGTTTCCAGGACTTCCCTGAACCCAAGCTGGTGACAACAGTTTAAGAATTGAAAAGAAAATGACTCTCCCCTCTCGGACAAGGTTCACACTGCCCCTTCTCTTCACTGTGGAGCTGGAGGCTGCCACTGCCCACTGTCCCCAGCACTCAGAAATGGACAGTCATAAAGTTCCCTCCAGGTACCAAAGCAGTCTTTTTCCAAGTCCACTATTACTTCTTTGCTTCTCTGACATAAAGAATATGTCCAGAGAGGACTCACACAAGGCCATGTTGATGGAGCTGTAACATACCAATGTCAAGTTGCTCAGCACCTCCTGAAGCCATGCCTGGAGCTAGCCCATCCCAGGGTCTGCCATCAAAGCTGGAGAAAGTGAGTCCCAGTAAGAGAGGGGATCTTCCAGAAGCTTCCCTTGAGGACAGAGAGGGTATGTGGCTAACACCACCGGCGTTGCTGCAAATAGAGCCATGCCTGTCCCGGATCCAGTCCCCATCAGCCTTCATGACTAGATACTTGCCGACTTATGTGTACATGGTCAGTATCTCCAGGGAATGGAGAGCTCAGCAGAAATTCTCTGTCCACCTCCTGCACCTGTAAAGCAGGGCTGTGTCCTTAGGAGTCTCTTGTCACTCTGCTGGTAAAGCATCAAGGAATATTAGTAAGCTCTAAAAATCCCCCTTTCGGGCCCTTCCTGGTGGCTTACCCATCCCTGAGATCTCACGCTGATTCTCACCCTAACCCTAACTCGGAACCTAGCCACTGACTCTGGTAGCTAGCTGGCTGGCTTCCACCATGCTCCAAAGCGAGTGTGCCAAGGAACCAGCATTGGTGCGTACCAAATAAAAATATATACAATGATTTGTACTCCTTTAAGACAGTTGAATGCCAAATTATCATTCTGGGTGTGTCTGTGAGGATGTCTAGAAGACAGCGACATCTGAACAGCAGACTCAGCACGGGTAGACAGCCCTCCCCAGAGTGGTGGCCCCAGCCAGTCTACCGAAATCCTGAACAGCCGATGCTAATCCTCCTTGGAAGAAGTGAGCATTCCCTCCTTCAGACCCCAACTATATGCAGACCAGAAGTGGTGTCCTGGCTCTCCTGGGTCTCCATGGCAACTGTGGGCCTCCATGATCATGTTAGAGATCCTTGGGCAGCCATGTGTGTGCAGAACGGACTTCTCCCAAGGTCTCTGTGTAAGTGTTGAATATGACCTCCACCAGTGTCTCTAGTGACATACTGAGAGATACTCATGTGGGACCTGTTGGCAGGCCACAGCGAACCAGAGACCCAGCCATGGGTGCCACTTGGACCCAACTGTGCAGTCTCACCAGGTTGTCTCCAAAGTACACCTAGGCACCCAGCCAGCTTCTTGTTCTATTTCATAGTGAAAGCTCCTGGACTGGGTAGGAAAGTGGCCATGTCCCTGCCTTGGAAGGCCTCCCTCTCCTGCTCTCTTTCTTTTAAGCAGAATGTTTGCTTCAGAAATAAAATCACGGAAGACTAAATAAAGCACCAAGAGCAATCCACATAGAGCTCCTGTCGTGCACACTCAGCCTTTCTTAGCTGTGTCCTTTAGTGATGTTTACTGCTGCAGAAGGGCAAGCTTCACCCAAGGGTGGCCCTTCTGTGATGTTCCTGGTGCTCTGAGCTCTTGCTCATGGAGATCTGAGCCTACCTTGCCAAATGGTGATCCCGCCTGTTGGACTTGGAAGAGGTTGAGAAGGACAGAGCCAGTCTTAGTCTTGCTCTTACTGGCAGTGATGTCGCCATGTTCTTAATGGATTAGAGAATAGAGCCTCCTTCCTATCCCCCACTGATCTTCAAACAGCCTAGGCACCGCAGGTCAGGAGCTGCAGCCTGGTGGCTAGATCTCCACCGAGGATCCTTTAGGAGCAGGCTACATGAGTGGCTGCTGAGCAAACTGCACACTGTGTCTAAGGAGCTCTATGGAGCCTTGAGTTCTTGTGTTGATTTCCCTTGGGATGTAGGGATGGGGGCAGAGGTGACCAGGCAATGACAATCAGAGTAAATGAAAAGAAGCAGACAGGAGCTCCAGGTAATGTTGGGACAAGGCAAGGGCACTGGAGAGTTTTGATCAAATCACCTGTTTCAATGCTGTGATGGGCACTCGGTAGGACCTGGGAAAAGGATGCCTATGGTGACCATCAACAGTGGTACATAGACTGGATGAAAGGAGTGGTATACAGGGCAGGAAGCAGAGAGCATCGAGGAATACCGGAAGGAGTGCATCCCCAGGAAGAGCCCTGGTTGGGTTGGGACTGTGACCCTCAATAGTTGGCCTACCCACCCCTTCCCACGCAGCTATGGAGCTCACTGCTCCTGGGAAGGCTGACCCCTGAGCTTCAAGGGTGGGTTTGGTCTCTGGTCATGCCTTCATATGCATTGGGGGGATTTAACAGCACCACAGCATGTGGCCCTGGCTCTGATTATCTAGAACTGGGCTCCAGTTCTCTTTGGTCGGTGTTGCAAAGCGGGTAAGTCAGCCCTCACTGCCTAGCCTGCGGATCTCTGGATGGCTAGAGGCCTCTGAGGCGCAGTGGGTCCTCTCCACCTCTTACGGACACACCAGTGACCAGCGGTCAGAAGTCCTGAGCTGCACTGCTCCCACTTTCCAGCTGACTCTGTCTACACCCTAGACCCCCATCCTATGCTCCTTCTTCAACACTGAAAGCAAGCCTGAGCGCAGTAGCCTCCATCACTGACACTCTACAGCCTCGAGACCCCAGTTACTCCTTCCTGCCCACCTACTTCCTCCCTCACCGCCTTGACCTCAAGACAGAAAACATTTGCATTCTTTTTAATGACATAGCAATGCAGAGGGAACTGAATTAGACTTTGTTTTAGATTGGGTGCTGGGTGGGGTGGAGATTGTGTGGGTGTGTGTGAGTCGGGGTGTTGTGTGGGCATGTGTCATGGTGCAGAAAAATCTCAGGTAAGGGGTGCTCGTCTACCTCTCTGCTCAAAGCCAGTGCCTCCTGTTTGCCGCTGTGCATACCAGGCAAGCTCGTCTCAAGCCTCCCGGGGTTCTTCCATGTCTGCAGAAGCACAAACATCACAAATAGTCACTGTGTCTGGCTTTACATGCATTTGTGCCAGCCAAATTCTGCCTCTCGCATTTGCATGGCCAGAGTTTGGCCCACTGAGCCATCTTCCAGGTCCTGTTTATGTATAAAATAATCAAATACAAGTTCATCCACAGACTGATCTCTTACAAGCAATCCTCACTGGCCACTCGATTCCATGCTTGCCACATGAATGTTCCTCCCTCGGAACTGACTAAAGAAAGCAGCCAGGTGTGGTGGTGTGTGCCCGCAATCTCGGCACTGGGGAGGCAGAGACGTGCAGAGCTCTGGCATACTGGTTAGCCAGCCCGGCAGAATCAGCAAGCTGTGGGACGTATAGAGAACCCCACCCAAGGAACATGAACCAAGGTTGCCATCTGTCTACCACACATGCACATGCATACACACTAAATAGCCCTCACTTAATTTAACAAACATTGATTATTGTAACTTCTCTACAGAGTGGCAGAGAGGGTAGCTGGCTGAGCTTCCTCCCACTGGTTGATTCACAAATTCCCATACAGTTTTGCCCTGACCTGGATCAGAATTGACACACACAGAGCTGGGGTTTGTTGGAACAGTGGCCCTGTGGCGTCACCTGCTCCTGCAGTGGCAGGGACAGGAGTTATGAATTCATTGCTATAGCTGAACAGCTCTCATGAGATCCAGCCTATATCTAAAGGGCCACTTTCCCCAGTGTAAAAGGGAAAAGTGAAATTCATATTCATCTTCTAACTGATTGTCCTGCAAGGTGTGGCTCAACATACACAGATCCTGACAACCTGGCTCTCCCATGTGAAGCACATCAGCTCGAGGAGCAGGCGGCCCCACCAGCCATCTCTGCTCTGTGGAGAAAGAAGCAGCTGTCTCCCTGGGTTCTAGGTCTGGAATAGAAATCTAGGAGTCTCCCTCCCTATACTAACAAGGGTTTGGTTCTTCAGGGTGGAAGGCACAGGGTTGGAGTTGTCAGGAGACTCTGCGGAGATCAGTCAGAGCACTCCAGGCACCGGCTGCCCTTCAGACTGTCTCAAGCCTACCAGAGGGAGCCACTGAATCCCAGCCACACCCTGGGAATGGAGAGATGCAGGAAACTGTAAATATTGCCAAAGGCCATTGAGTCTTTTGTCTTAGGAGCTGAAAATTGGGCAAAGTGGTGCCAAACCTCACGCCTATGCTTGGTGGGGCTGAGTTTCAACGGATCACACCTAGGGAGACACCTTCAGCTAGAGGCCAGCGCCATCCCTGGGCGTGGTCCATGTGATTCACATGAGACCACTTCTGACTCACCTACATGTTACCCCACCCAGTCATGAGAAAGCCAAGCCTCCCAGGGCCAGCTTGGCCTGACCCAGGCTTCCAGGAGGCCCCAAACCTAAATGGATCCAACCAACCCTGGCCTTCTGTGTGAAAAGTATCATGTCTAACAAAACAACCAGCCCAGAACTATTAAGCATTGGATGGATAAGTAGAGGAATAGAGTGGGTGTGTGGATGGGTATCAGGAACAGCTTTGAAAAAAAAAAAAAAGATGTCAGGTAATAGCCCATTCACAGATGAGCACCTACTGTGCTACAGGGGAGCCCAGCCAACTCTGGTGAACTCAGTCAGTGTCTTGTCCTGATGGGAACGCTTCATTCCCACTACTTTTTACTATAAGAGTTGATGTGCCTGAGCTCTGTCCTGAACGAGGAGTTCATACTTGAAGCCATCGTACATTGCTCTCTGTTCCTTCAGAATTGCACTCTACTCAAAACTAGAAGCATCTGGCCACGTCGCCACGTCAGTGTGCATGTTGAGAAAAAGCATGGAGCCAAGCTCCTGTGGCCACAGCTGGTAGGTTTTCCAAACTACTCCTTAGTCATGAGAACTCCTCTGGTGAGCTGCGGTGATGTTCCCCACAGAGCCTAAGATGCTCCTGAGCACCTTGGCAGCCACCACTGGTCCTTTGGATGATAGATAACACGTTAGATGATGGGTAAAAAGCCATTCTGCCTGACGCTCACAGACTGAGGAGTCTGGTAATGAACTTCACACTGACAGAAGCAAGGGCTCAGGGTCACGTAGCCAGCCTAAAATCATGTCTCCTCACCTAGAGTTAGCTGGCGCTGCTCTAGGTGTTTCCAGAGGCCCTCGTTTCCTGACTCAAATTGATGAGTCTCCAGATTCCATCAATGTCCTTACTCTAACTTAGAGTACTAGTCACCTGCTGATTATCGATAAAGTTGGGCCTTGCAGGGAAGAGCATCCCCACTGAAGCTTGGGGTTGAAAACAAATCAAGGCTGCTTCTTCCCCAGCAGTGGCTGATCAGACTCACGGGTCTGCTGTTTGGCTTAAGGAACTTGGGAAGGTGCTGACCTAGGTCCCAAAGGGATGTGTGGCCGCAGAGAACTTCATCCAGGCACTTTGCAAAAACAAGATGGTTGGACTAACCTCAGCAGCTCCCCATACAACGGCTAAATGTCTGAGAGAGCTCTACTCAGGCCACCTGCCAGAAACACCTCTCCCAGTGACAGCTAACTCAATCCTCTGCGGAATTCCTTCAGACTACCTGGGGGTATTAAAATGATGTTTAAGCCACACCTTATCTTGTTTGTCTTACTAAATGCTAAGCGGTGGGTGGAAAGCACTTTTGAGAAACTGAATTGGGTCCATGTAAGCAGGCCCTGAATTTAACCCCTGCTGTCACTGCTGGGGTTCTGTGGGATACATTTATACTTGGGGCAGCTTCACAATGGAACCTCACTCAGCCACCATGGTTTCTGGCATGACCATTGTAGGACTGTTGATCTCCTCCTCCTCCTCCTCTTCCTCCTCCTCTTCCTTTTCCTCCCCTTCATTCTCTCCTCCATCCTTTTGTTGGCTTTGCTGCCAAAAGAGAAAGAAATAAAGCCAACTTACTGTCCTGATTAGTCCACAGCTTGTGGCTAATGGGAAGGGCTCAAGTGGGGCCAAAGGCTAGAGGTATGGTGGACGGGCCCATCAGAGATTATAGGACCTCAGTAGCTGCCTGTCAAGCAAGTGCCTCCCAGTGAAACCTTCTGTGTAAGGCTTTGTTTAGGCATCTCACAAAGAAGAGGTCTGTGCAGGCAGGATCTGTGCAGGCAGGGTGAAGAAGTCCAGATTAGAAGGCCCTGCTCTCTCCCGCCATGCTAGGACTGTTCAGGTCCTGGTAGGAGACATGGTCTCTGAATAGGTTTCACACCATGAGCTTCTCCTGGATCAGCCAGCAGAAGGGCTGTCCCTTTCTATCTAGGACCATGATGCCTTGCCAAAAGAGAGGGCTAGAGAGAGGTGACTGAGGAGCCTGCAACTCTGCCTAGAAGTAACTAGGAATACAACTGGTGACAGCAGGTGACAGTAACTAGGAATCACAGCTGTGCTTAGCAGTTGGCTAATCACAAAGGGGCATCTGCTGGTCCAGGAGTCAGGATAGTCAGGAAAGTAAGGGAGGTGGGTGGGGATCCCCAGGTGTGCCCCCTATAGGCCAGTTTTAGTATGAGCCGGTGGTGTGGCCCCAGGCATGCCAGGTAGGGACTTTAGATGCTAAAGTTTCCTGCTAGACTGTGTGTGCTTCCTGGGCTAAACTTGCCCTTAGTTGAGGAGCCTGAGTGGTCACTGTCTTGCTGGGCAGAGGTACTACCTTCGCTTTGCTCTTGGCCGTGGAAAAGTTCAGGGTTGATCACATCCAATGTCTTCTAAACCCAGCAAGATCCCAGGCCTTCACCCCAAAGGTAAGCAAGAGGCTTCACATACGTGTAGAGACTGGCTCATAGGTAGAAATAAATATACTTCCATGTCTTAGCTCTTCCCAGAAGTATCTGATCACCAGAAGTAACACTAAGAAATAAACCACGGCCTTGATTCAAATGGCATTCAAAAGGCATGCTGTCCCATTTTAGCATAGTTTCTCATCAACTCACGCATTTTTTATTTCACATCTTGTTGGAAAAGACCTTTCTTCTATAACGTTTATATCTCTTGCCTCTGGCAAGTGGACAAAAGCTTGCTTCTGGGTTACTCCGCATCTTCACTGAGCATGTGGTCAAGGCTGAGCGAGGCAGCGGTGCTGGGTGTCTGGCTTTGGAAGCAGATACAGGGAGCGAGAAAACCTTGCCTCCCTCCTACACACGGGAGCTGTCATCACTGCCTTACCCCGATCTGGCCTTACACCAGCCATGGCCAGCAGCCTCACCTCGGTCTATGGGCAATGAATCCAGCATAGCTCAGTGGGCAGCTGAAATTCTGGGTGTTCTTAAGTCAGCACGCAGCTTGCTCCCAGCCTCCCTCACCTGG
This sequence comes from Montemys delectorum, assembly GCA_019843815.1. Classification (NCBI taxonomy): domain Eukaryota; kingdom Metazoa; phylum Chordata; class Mammalia; order Rodentia; family Muridae; genus Montemys; species Montemys delectorum. Next base: position 14,316 of record JADRCD010101355.1, on the reverse strand, counting down.
TATTAGCAACCGCCACACTGCACGCTTCAGACCTCAGCATCTTGCTGTTGGGGCTTCTGCAGCTATGACCAGAGGAACAATGATTCTGAGGTGCTGTACCAGCACTTCCTAGTGGAGACATGGCACTGTCAACTTGCAGAAGAGATCCCAGGAGCCATCTTCCGGGACACCTATCCTCTGTCACTTCTTTGTTCATAGGTAAGTCTGAGACCTACTCCCTCAGTGAAGAAGAGCTTTGCCCTTGGCTCCATGTGCTCTACTGGGCCATATTTTCTTGGCGCACTTCTGGCCTCTGGGCTCTGGGCTCCTCTACCCTCTCTGATGGGAGGATGGGGTGGGAGTTCCTGGTGCTGACACATACCACTCAGACATCAGCGGTAAAAGGAGAGGTGGGGCTGGATGCTATAGTGGACAAGGATGAGACCCATCCCCAGATGCTGTGTGGCTCTCACCCAACACCAGAACCACAGCCACAGACTGGCCTGGTCCTGTTCAGCACCATGCTTTGTAGCCTCAGAGGCTAGCTCTGAGTGTCTGATCCTCTACACAGACCCTTCCAGTATTTCTCCTGCAAACAAAGTCATCCTCAGAGGATCCTCTCCTTAGTCAGGGGTCTCTCCATTTAGAGGAAACTCCACCCATTCTTTAGGGGACACACACACACACACACACTTGCTATTAATTTGCTATGGTAGCCTTTGAACTTTTTCTCATGTGTTGGGCATCGAGGTGCTGTGGACTGCCCCCTGTACCATCTTCATGACAGCTTCTACTCTCCCTAACATTACCTTGATCTCTGTGTTCTTTACCATTTTTTTCCCTCCACAAATGCCTCCCGTGCTTAGCCAATCCTGCCAGTTTCCTCCCACTTGAACCTCAGCATTTTGGCAGCAACTACCAAGTGCTGAGCAGGCAGCTTCCTGGAGCCTAATCACTAGGTTCCTGATGACCTGGAAGGTGAATCTTGCTGCTGTCCTCAAAGACCAGGCTGTAGGCGCCACAGGGTTTGTTGCCCACAGCTGACCCCTGGGAATCCTCATGCCCACTCCCACAGAGTTTGCCCCTGGAAGAGTTTAGTTCTCTGCCAGGCTTTACTGGGTATGTCTCTCAAGAGTTCATAGTGTTCCACTCAACTCTCTACTCTTTCACCTCAGGCTTTTGTTATGTTCCATCATTTTTCCTTCTCAAGGGGACCGAGGAAATGGGTTATTTGGTCCACAAACACATAGGTTACCCAAGATGCTAGACATGGAGGGAGAGGCTGACTGTGTGTGGATCCTCCTGGTATCAAAAGGGTGAGTAGTGTGTCTTATAGGGACGCAGGCAGCTATGCTCTGGACTATGAGCTGGATCTGACAGGAGCCCCCGAGCAGTCTAGGGGCTCTTGCCTACATTTCCACAAAGGACTGGGAAGAAGAGACTCAGCCTGGGCTTCAAGGAAGCGATGGTGATCTGGATGTGATGAGGTGTGGGCTGTACACAGCTCTGAGGCCACTCTCCCTCAAAGACAGTACCACGGAGCCACCCTGGGGCTGGTGTGCTCTGTGCTCCCTCCCCTGTCTCCCAGCCAAGGAGACCTCTGGGACAACTCCACTATGGGAAGTGAGGAACAGACAGCAAGCTGGATAAAATAAGTCTTTACCCTACAGAAACAGACATGCCTTTTAGCTGTCTACACACCATGCCATTTCTTGGGCACACAGTGCAGCCAGGTCTAGTCCCATTGTCCTCGTCTTCTGGTCCCAGTGCTCTCCCAGGTCAGTTTCCAGATCTTTCACATCACATTGTACAGTTCTGTGGACACCAACACAGGGGAGTAGCCATGACCAGGCTTGGAGCTTTAAGCGTGAGTCCTTAGACTCAAGTCCCCAGAGAAGGCTGGATTAAGCTGTGAAGTGGGTGGAACCTCACAAGAGTGTATTCCTCCGCTGAAGAATGTTTTGCTGTGCTCGAGTCCAGCCCCGACCTGTTCCGTAGACACCCTCCCCACCTTGCCATGTGATATCTCTTCCTCTCGCATGCCCCCCACAGCATCACCACAAGGACTTCCCAAGGAACCCAACTTCCGTCATATTTAGACCTCCAAAACAGAAAAACTAAACATGCCTGTCATTCGCATAACATGTTTCCTTGGGTATTTTATTACAGCACGTTATTAAAATGAACAAGGACCATGAGAGAAACAGAGGTTTGTGTAGCCTGAAAGGAACAGGATTCTGTACAAGGTCAGAGGGCATCTAGTTAACAGGAGCAGTCCTGTAGGTTGGTCTCGCTCTCCCCCACACCCAAGCCCATGCCTAACAGCCACCATTCAAGCTCATCCCATGACATCTGACAGAGTAGCGTGACCGCCAACCTATTTCAGTACCCATACCACCTACCGCGGTTGTCCCCTCCACAGACACCTATTGATGATCCGTCTGGTCATTGCAGCTCCATCGAAATGATCCTACCTCCCCTGTGAGCATACCTGACCCCTACCCAACTCTGACCCCACTGACTTCATCACACCCTGACCATACCCTACTATGTCCATACCTCCCACAGCCTGCTGGGCTTCTAACTCCTGCTGAGCTATGATCTGTACTCTTAGACTCTTCCCAATCTCCCCAGCATACCCTCATACTTGTAGACAACTTACAGACATGGATAGAAAGGGACATCCAACAGCAGCCATTGTTAGGATGCTTGGAGAAAATGGTCAGTGGTACGCCGGCCTGAAGCTTCGCAGTAAGCTATTAGGCTGCTGGAGGAGGCTGAGCTGGGCGCAAGGCCAGCTCCCTTTTGCTGCACCACAGTACTTGACTCAACAGGGCCTAGGAGCTCTGTGCTTCTGCCCATGGGAGACATCAGGCTGTGCCTGTGACACTGGGCGGAGATTACCAGAAAGTCTCCTGCTCCTGGCTGTAAGGCGCTGGGCGAGGGCTGATGGAGCTCCACAGAAGTTCCTAATTATCTGTGAAATTAAGGATCTATTTTAAGATGAGACTCGAGGAGTGATTCCACCAAAGGAGTAGCAAACACCTCTCTCTCTGCCACAGTGAGGCTGGGAGAGGGAAGGGCCCGCCCCATCCCAGTTGACTGTCTGCCTTCGAGGCCAGCGAGAGGCAGACAGCCTGCCCGCCTGCCAAGCAGAGCGGCAGAGGTAGAACACAGCCTGTGTTGGGAGCTCATCTTGGCCTCGCACCTTGCCCAAAGCTGCAGACCCAGCCACAGCTCACCCCTGCTCCCAGCTCACTGTGGTGAGTGGAAGGAGTGCCCTAAGATGGGAGCTCAGATATCTGCTTCCAGCAGTATCTCGGGCCTGAACGTGGTGAGATTCTGAGAGCTGCGTGCACCATAGAAGGAGCGTTCTTTCATGGTGACCCCACAGGTACAGCCATCGTTGTCGCAGGTTTATGTATGAAGGAGAGACCGAGGGCACTGGTGCCTTGCCTGTGTGGGATAACTGAATACTGCAGCAAGGCATCACGGTTTGGGAATTAGTCTGTGGAGCAAACAATTCTCACACCAGGGTTCCCAGATGTTCCATGCTTATGTGTCCAAAAGAGCAGGGAGTACCATCATTCGCAAGGCTGAGGGGATCCATAGGGATGCCCCAGCGCTTAGTGTTCGCCCCACTAGTGTTCGGCTCTGGAATGTGATCATGCAGTGACAGCAGTGTTCCTCGGACAGATTCACAGAAACATGACAACCAGGACTTACTGGTGACCATTACCCACCCAGATGCTGTGCCACAATGATGAGACTAAAAACCATGTGCCACCAGGAATGACGGTGAGCCAAGGTGCTCTGACCTGTGGAGGAAGCATGGGAAGAGGCCCACTGGAAGAGGCAAGCAAATGGAAGACAGGGCTTTGGGATCTAGACCCGCTGAGAAGGCACCACTCAACTATGCTCAGGCCACACAACAGCTATTATACCCCGTCTCCCAAAGGTACATGCATAGCCTGCACTCACTATACCTGGTCTCTCAAAGGCATGTTCACAGCCTGCACTCGAAATTTCAAGAACAATGTATCTTGACTCAGCACATAGAATCCTTATGCTTAGTCCTACTTTGACTGATGGCAAGTGTCTTAGTTAAGGTTGTCATTGCTGTGATAAAACACCAAGACCAACACAACTCGGAGAGCAAAGGGATAATTTGGCTTACACTTCCACAACACTGTTCATCATCGAAGGAAGTTGGGACAGGAATTCAAAAGGACAGGAACCTGGAGACAGGAGCTGATACTAAGATCGTGCTCACAGGAGCTGATACGAAGGCCATGATACAAGGCTGCTCACTGGTTTGGTCTTCATGGCTTGCTCAGCCTTCTTTCTTTATAGAACCCAGGACACCAGCCCAGGCCTACCTACCATGACCTGGACCTTCCCCTGTAATTACAATTAAGAACGTGTTCTACAAACCGGGCAGTGGTGGCACACACCTTTAATCCCAGCACTTGGGAGGCAGAGACAGGCAGATTTCTGAGTTTGAGGCCAGCCTGGTCTACAGAGTGAGTTCTAGGACAGCCAGGGGCATATAGAGAAACCCTGTCTCAAAAAACCAAACCCCACCCCCCAAAAAAAAGTGCACTACAGCAATGGCTCAATGGCTTTCAGCCTGTGGTTCGCAACCCCTTCGGGAGTCAAACAACCCTCTCACAGGGGTCACCTAAGACCATCGGAAAGCATGGATATTTACATTATGATTTATAACATTAGCACAATTACAGTTATAAAATAGCAATGGAAATAATTTTGTGGCTGGGGGTCACTACAACATGAGGAGCTGTGTCAAAGGGTTGAAACATTAGGAAGGCATGCGCTTGCCTAGAGCCCAGTCTTACAGAGACATTTTCTTAATCTAGGCTCCATTCTCCCAGTGATAATTGCCTGTGTCAAGTTGACATAAAGCCAGCCATCACAGGAAGGAAGCCCCTCAGTTGCATTCAAGTCACTGCCCTGTCTCTTTCCGTTCACCCCAAAGCCATCTGAATCACTACCCTATCTCCCCGATTGTCCCAAAGCTTTCCTCGGGGCCAAGTAGCTCACAGTGACTACCCCAATCACTCGCGTCCTCTGAGATCTCCTTTCCTCCCAGAGCATCTCGGGGCTCACACCTGAGTTCTGCTACCCTGCTGCTATGGTAGCCCACTTGGACTGTGCTCCAAGAATGAGAGATGAGATTCCAGGTCAAGAAGTCATTCTTAGGGCTGGGGACATGGCTCAGTCAATAAAGTGCTTACTCAAACATGAGACCGTAAGTTCAGGTCCCATCACCCCCATAAAAAGCCAAGATGTGGCAGTGTATACATGCAATCCCAGAACTGAGAGGGAGTGGGCTACAATAGGATCCCTGGGGCTTCAATCAGCCATCTCCAGGATCACTGAGACTCTATCTCAAGAAATAAGGGGGAAGACAGTTGCAGGGACACGGGGGCCACCAGCTCCAGCCTTAGACTGGGCCTTGTTGCAGCTCAGCTGTGCCCTGTATGACTGTGAGCCACCTGTTACCATCTCAGCCACAAAATACGACTCCTCACCTTCCTCTAGTATGGCTCTTCCCAGAACAGCCAGCTATTGAATGACTGTGGTCTCCATCGTAGGCTGTACCCAGGGAGGTAGAATCAGCCAAACGTCTCAAAACAGATGTGCACATCTGCTGACCATCATTGATGAGTCGGGGGAAAGGATTAGACCCACCTCTGAAGGGAGCAACACTATGCAGAAATTAAGCTGAGGTATGGTTCCTACCTCAGGCCTGGTTCAGGAGCACTTGGCTGAAACAGGACGTGATGCCTGACCCTAACTTCCTGGTTAGCACTCAAGCCTCCATCTTTCTACCATATGGAGTGTTACATCTGTTGGGATGAAATTTTTTTTTTTAATCATAATGGTGACAGCTTAGATCTTTTTTTTTTTTTTCTGCCATGGTTCACTAAGCTCTGAACCTATATTCTCAAATATTTGGAAAACGTTTGGCAGTTAATTAAGATGTGCTGTTTAAGAGGTTAGTAGAAACTTTTTCTTTCTCCTTCAAGCACTGTTTTAAAAGACACCCGTGAGCTAGCTTCACAGCAAGCTGTTGCCTACAAAGCCCAGCGTCTCCCTTGCATCTTCTGTTGGGTACATCTGGCGTGTGCGTCACCCAGGTTGGCTGGTTCCTTCCCATAGGCTCGCCTGACTCCGCCGAGGATCTGAGTCCCTGCAGATGGCGTGCTTTGCTTAGTAGCTGGCCCGCCTGCTGTACAGTGTAGACTTACTGGAGCTTCTTCACTTATGCTTTGCGCGACTCTGGAAGCTGGTCTTTAAAATGCACAAATTATAAATACAAGAGGAAGAGCAACGCACCCAATCTACCAAGCACTGAAAGTCTCCATCTGGAGACTGTGTGCAGATTTTGGTTCTTTGCTTCCTATAAAGGGTTGAAACATCTGGAAGAAAATGTAGCTTAAATCTTTGCATACATTAACTATTTAATGTAATAACACTTATTTCATTAAAAACTCAGGTGAAGAACAGTTGGAAAGGATACCTGATGTCATCTTCTTACCTCTCTCTCTCTCTTTCTCTCTCTCTCTTTCTTTCTCTTTCTCACATACACACACAGACATACAGATAGACACACACAGACACACCCAGAGACACACAGACACACACAAAGGCACACATACAGACACACAGACACACATAAAAAACACAGATGCACATACTCACATACGTGTATACAAACATCACATACACACACAATACATCATTATTAGATTTGTTCATGGAGATAGAATTTTCATGTTTACTTTAAACAAGCTCATTTTTTCAGAGACAAATGCCAACACGTTTGTCACATCTGTGAATAAAATCCATGTAGGATTTTCTTCAAAGTAACACGAAGGAGACAGTGTAAGAGAAATTAAACAGGATGGGCCTGAGGAGAAGTCTGGAAGGTGGGTGAGGGTCAGGCCTGGAAAATTCACTCCTCCCTGTCTATGCAGTCACTCTGAGGGCTGGAAATCACAAGGCGGGAATTCAGAGGCTCACACCGAGACCTGGAGAAGGTTCCCTCAGTCTCTAACACTCTGGTCAGCCAGCGTCCCTCGCTGCACCCTGATATCTGTTGTAACCCCACTGCCACACCTGCACTCATAACACCTGCTCTGCCCTCAACAGTGAGGCTCACCATGCTGTGCCATCTCTTAGGAGCCACACACACCTCTCTCTGGCTTCCTTTCAGGAACTGTCTGTCAGAGATGTTTTTCATGATTGGGGGGTGGGTGGGAATCTCAAAGCAAGCCCCCTGGGTTTTATTTTAATCTACCTGAAAATGTTTGTGAAAACTCAGCTCTTTCATTAAAAATAGATGATTACTTCAGAAAAAAAAAGTTTATATCGAACCAGCTTTATTTACAAAATCCTGGCACATACAAACACACAGCTTTTACTCAGCCCCAGGAAACTCCAGCCTACAGTAATGTCCCTGCCCTGTGTCTCTGCTCCCACCCTGAGACTCTTCTAGAAGCAAGTTTTCATGACTCCCATGTACTTGTCTGTTCTCTCTGAAAACAGATGGTCCCACTGTGTGGGGTGGGAGAGCATCCTCACGCTCATCACAACAGCCACCCTGAGCCCTAGACAGTGGCTGCTCGGCCAGGGGCAGGTGCAGAAGTGTTCGGCCCTCTTTCTGAGTTTGCAGTGGTTTATCCACTGGAGACAGAAGGAGGGGAAATCTTGATCTCACTGGCTTCACCCACACTGTTTGCACAACATCTCGTGGGCACACACTGGAGGAAGTTAAGAGCTCCCTTGGATGGTCCTAGCAGCAGGCTGGGCTCATCTTCTTACCTCTCTAACCTGCCTGACTTTTTTTTTTTTTTTTTTGACTTACTGCATTGTTGTTTTTTGACACTATGTCAAAAGGATTCAGAGGATGGCTGTGTCAAGAGCTATGGAAGGACAGCAGTGATATTTGAGCATCCCCCATGATGACTACCATCTCCACTACCGGGGTGGGCAAGACCCTGGGGGCCGCCAGAGCCCAGCCATGTTCTTGGCCTCCCCCTCCCCCATCTCATCTTTTCACCCCAGATGATGCCAGCTCCTGCCACACACACCTTTGAGTCCCTCCTTCTCCTACGCTGTGGCTTTCCAACCCCTTTTTAACCAAGTCCAGCCCAACCAGCACATACATGCAGAAGCGAAATAAACTCTGTAAACAACACCCTCTGATGAGCGATTCCTGATGGAAATCGGCAGTCCTGTTATGACAGAAAGAGATGGTTCTGTTCCTTTCCATCCCGTGACTTTAAACTTCTAGTTACGACTCATTAATTTGATTTCACAACCCGCTAATGGGTTGCGACCTGCAGTTTGCGAAATTCTCTGTCGTCTGCAACCTGGAAGCGGTGGGCAGTGCTGACACCAGCCTCTGGCTTGTCTCTGCCTCTCCTGCTTTCTTTCTCACAGGAGTCTGCACCTTCCCTGTTCTAATGACCCCACTGCGGGGGGCGGGGGGGGCTGGGGTGGTGTCTGCCATCATTTTTCACTGGGCTTGGTGTCCGACCATCAGCCCACTCAGCCCTGCCTCTCTGTGCCCAGCAATTAGCACACAGGTGGCACCTCCCCGGCCTTCTCCTTCCCCACTCTCTGGCCTAGGATGCGGAACCCATATTTTCCCTCTACAACACCATAAATGTCCCCCGAACTCGTCCTTTACTGTGGCTGCAAGGTAATGCTACCCCAAAGGGGAGAGCAAAGCTCAGACCTAAGCTGTGGCAGGTCCAGAATCCTCGTTAAATCTGTAGTGTTTTCCAAGGTGTTTTCAGTGGACTGTGCTGTCCTTGGAACTACAAAGAAAGTTGAAGTTAAGATGAGAGGAAAATTAAATACAATTCTGTCCCTCTGTGTGTCCCCTTTGTAAGGATGTCCTGCTACATATGGGCCTTTCGGAAGAGGATGTTGTAGGGCGTGTGCATGCTGCCTAATGCCTGCTGCAATAACAGGGCCTAAATGTGCCAACCCCACGCTACACTGGGGATCCATGTGGTAAGGTCATTGCTACCAACAAAGTCCACATGTGGGAATCCCCAGCCCGCATCTGATGGCTTTTATGCTTTCAGTGTACCAAGGATCAGCAAATCCCTGCCTGCCCTGAAACACAGCTGCTTTCCCTCCATGAACGTCTTCAAGCATCTTCCTCGATGGAGAAGCTGGCAGTAGCCTGGCCTGCCTTAATCTCCCGCACAACGGGAGTGCTTGGGGTCAGGTGACCCCAATTGAAATTGGGGTAGAAGGGGGCGGTGGGGCAGGCCTCCCCTTCTCATCGAGGGAGGTTGGGTTGGGCAGAGTCCTGGGTAGGAGCTGCCTGTCCTCAGCAGCAGGTCTTCTTTTGTTGTTTAGAATTCGGGTGCTGTGGTTCTGGTTAGCTGGAGCTGAAGAATCAGCTATGATTAACAGGATACCAGAACTACTAACGTGAAACCTTTGCTTTGCTGCTCAGCTGGAGCTGAGAAATCGGCAGTGATTGAGAAGAGACCAGCGTCACTGAGGTGACATCTTCTGGGAACTTCCCTCAGAGTCAAGCCCACAGACGCTGTGTTCCAGGGATGGCCGATGTTGCACTGGCAGCCAAACTTGGTAGTGTAAAAGCCACCCAGGTGGTACTGGTTTTGAAGGCATGGAGTGCGTCACTCGGGACAGCTGAGGCTTGGCACCATGAAGAAAGCTTGTGAGAGGCTGTTGGTGAAAGTGCCTATAGCCCAGGTACAGTGGAAGACCACAGAATTTTGGAGATACCAGCACCCTGAGATGACCACCAAGAGTTGCAGCAGCAGTGGAGTGGGGCCATACCAGCCAAAGCCGAGAAGACGAGCTGTGTGTGCTGCAGAAGATGGAGCAGAAGTGATCCAGGCCCCTTGAAGGAGCCCAGAAGATTGTGAGGGAATCCACATATTAAATGTTGAGTTATTCACACTTTTGGGAGTTCAGTTTTGCTTTGATTCGATTGTGATGTGGCCTGGTTCTTCCTTCTTGAAGTTAGAAAGTAATTTATTTCTGATTTTCCTGGAGCCCACAGTTGAGAGAGTGGATTTTAAAAGACTTTAAAAGAAGCTGGCTATATTGAAGGGACTGAGATTTTTAATGCGTTTGAATTTGTAATGAGTGTGGGACCGTAAAAGTTACTTGTGTTTTTAATGTGAAATCTTGGGGATGGATAAGAAAGGAAGGGATGTGGCTCAGTAGTGACGTGTTTGTGTGTCAAGCTGACAGGGGTCAGTTGTGCTGATGTGTCTTATGCCGGCTTAACATAAGATAGAGCTATCTGGAAGGAAGAAGCCTCAACTGAGAAAATGCCTCCATGAAATCCAGCTATTAGGCATTTTCTTAGTCATCAATGGGGAGGGTCCAGCCCATTGGGTCTGGTGTCATCCCTGGGCTGGTTGTTTCTTGGTTCTATAAGAAAGCAGACTGAGAAAGCCATGTGAAGCAAGCCAGTAAACAGCACCTTCCGTGGCCTCTGCCTCAGCTCCTGCATCAGCTTCCTGCCCTGTTTGTGTTCTCTCCTGACTTCCTTCAATGATGGACAGTGATGTGGAAGTGTAAGCCTAATCAACCCTTTCCTCTCCAGATGCTTTTTGACCATGGTGTTTCCTCACAGCAACAAAACCCCGACTAAGACACAAGTCAGTTGCTAAATGTTTATTAGTACTTTAACATCTCTAAAACAATAGAAGGAAAACTGGAAAGAGGGAAAAAAGACACAAGAAGATGGATGAAGCAAGAAAACATTGTTATTTACATTTAGATAGTTCCAAAACAAAATGTACAGTCACATGGACAAAGGAAGAGTCTGGTTTTATTTTAAAACTATATCCAAAAAAAAAAAAAAAAAAAAAAGTAAGCACCAAGAAAAATATCAAAGGGAAATCTGGAGATAAAAATGAGATATATATAAAAGGGGAACAAAGCAGAAGGAGCTGGTGGTGGGAATGGGGGTTGATGGCATAAACTGTCCATCCAAGACTCCAACTTCTAACCCAAAGATGCTCCAGAGATAGAAAAGGCAAGCAGGGGGAGGCTGCAGACAGGACCACCACCTTACCCAGACAGGATGCTCTGAGCCACAGACCAAAGAGATCCCAGCACCTCCCAGGGAAGGAGCAACAGCCAAGGCTGGGACTGAAGACTGGACAGGGACCAGGAGAGAGCCTCAGGTTTCTTGGGAAAGTGTGGGGGTGGGGGTGAGGTCACACATAAGCCCTTGGGAGGCTGAGGCAGGCATAATCACAAATTCAAGACCAGCCTGGGCTTTATAGTGAAATCTTGTTTAAAAACAAGTCCCTACCTCATATCCCAGTGCAGCCAGGGAAGGAAAGCCATGATCGTCATGCAGAAGGACCTGGGAGACATGCTCAGGTGCCAGAGCGAGAATGATCTGTGACGAATAGGTAGATACTAGGTAAGAGCAAACGTCGTCGCAGCCACAGGAAGGATGCTGCTGGCGTCTCTCCAAGAGCAAACGGAAACAGTCTCCCTGTATCAGGATGTCTGGTTCTCAGGGAAGTCGGAGTATTGAAGGAGAGGCCATGTGCTAGGCACTGAGGCAGCTGTTAACTTCAGGCAAAGGGTAACTGCACAGAAAGAACATTCGATGATATAACAGTATGCCATTAGGTTTTAGGTCCCGTTGCATTGGCAAAGGCCAATCTGGCTTAAAATAATGCAGAAGCCCATTTCTCCGGTGAGACCATACGCACTCACGCTGTACAGATCCTTGGCCCTCTCTCCCAGGCAGGTTGTAGTGTCTGTGTGGTAGCCTGACATAATGCTCCAATCCTGCCATCAAAGATACGTGTACTGGACAGAAGAAGGGGAGGGACATCTCTCTGGAAGTGCCTCGCAGATGAGCCTCGTTTGTCAAAGCCTCACCCTGTAGCCCTCTATATGAAGAAAGCTTCCGACTCACTTTTGTTCAGGAGTGTTTAAACGTCCTAGGAAGGCATGTGGGCATCTGGAAGGGACGAGGTGATATGAGAGGGTGACCACCAGCTTAGCAGGGCAGGAGGATGGCCTCACACGGGCATGCAAACAAACAAAAGTTCTTACACAAACCAAAGTTTTTTTATGGGAGAAATGACATGACGCCCAAGCTCTGCTTAGACTATCAAACGCATGAGGCGTTACTCGCAGGGCTAAGCAGTAAGTCTTTTAGCAGGTCGCAGGATTTGTTTCCTCCTGTCTAGAAGAAGATGCTAGATCTATGTCTCCCTGCTGGAGCCCCTACAGCCAGGCAGGAACAGCATCTGTGTAGACAAGACCTCCAGACTCCCTGCCTCGATTCAGCCAGACATCTGACTGGGTTGGGGGTGAGGCAGGCGTCTGAGAAGGCAGACTGTGTATCTGAGCACTGGGCCTTCCTCCATCCAGGTGGGATAACAATAGGCAGTGTGTGAGTCTCAGAAATCACTGAAGGGCAGCAAAACACAGCTTGTAAGCTTGGGAGTGGAAAAAAAAACCTAAGGAATTTCAAACAAGCGCTGAGACCTGCAGGTGGCAACCGAGGCTGCTTTGGGGCACTGGTTGTTATAAATAATAAAAAAAAGTGTATCTGAATTTTTGGAAACTATTAATTTGATAAAAAATAAAAATGAAAGAAAAGTAATGAAGTGACATGAAATTGGAAGTCTAGCAGAAGCAACAGAGAGTGCACGTGTGTTGATGGAACAAACAGATTTTCAAAACAAACCACAGCACAGGAGTGACAGTGCCACTACCACGTCCAGCTAGGATTTGTCAAGGACACAAAAGGCCTCACACCCAGACACCAAATCCAGTCACTGAGCCTTGAGCGACCCAAGACTCCACAAAGAAAGCTGAAGGCCAGGGCCTGGAGAGTGGGGTGCCCTCGGGTAGGGCACCTCGTGCCCCTGCAGCTCACAGAACAATTAGGTGGCCAGCATATGGCAACACTTAAGCCAGCGCAGGCTCTGGAAGGACCTGTTGTGAGCCCCGTGTGTTTCCCAGACTGCCTGGCTGGCAGCTGGGTTCCGGGATCCCATCTGCACCACCCCTTCTGGCTCCTGCAGCAGCTCGCTCTTCTCTCTCTCTCTCTCTCTCTCTCTCTCTCTCTCTCTCTCTCTCTCT
>JADRCD010101341.1:0-17606 GCA_019843815.1 Montemys delectorum | reverse complement strand
GAAAAGTCCAGTCTCTGCTGGACCTGTTCCACCGAAGGGGCTGGACCTGAATTTTCAATAAAGCAGTAACAATATACCCAAGGGCTCTCTTATGCAAGCTGTCCTGACAGGCCAGGAAATTAATGCAACGCCCCCGGTTCCGCCCCCTGGTTAAGGAGGTTAACTGTCTTAATGGGGCAGGTCCACTAGAGAGGTGAAACTTTTTTCTCTCCTATAAATCTGATGATTTGTAAATGTGGATTTGGAGTTGGTTATTTGTTTCTACAAGATATTTTAAAAGAAGTTTTAAGGAACACGTTTTCTTTGTGTATTTAAAATAACGTTGGACTTTTTCTCAGCTCCTGTGGAGCTCATTCCCTTCAACAATTACTTGTGTTTTAACTTATTTCAAGCTGTCTTGCCAAGCACCATGACAAACATTTCACTGGGGTGTCTCAAGAATCCTCTTGAAGTCCTATAAGGAAGATGCCATTATGAGTACTTTAAAGTCACCGGCGAGAGTACTAAAAAGCCTGGGCAGGTTAAAGAATTTACCAGAACTATACCGGGAACATTGAATCCAGCACAAACCTGCCAGTCCCACTTGAGTGGCTTCTGAAAATTACGGGGCTCTTAAATTGCAGGACCTTCTTTTCCCAGTTTTCAAGGTCTAAATTGAGCTCTGTAGGCCTTCCTGGATGGGTCAAACATTTACAAACAGTGAAAGCAGTTGGGACTTTTATTACTATGCCCCTGAGTCTTCAGACCACCACAGCTTTCCACATGGGGAGAGAGGACAATCAGCTGTGTGGGGAGGATTCCCTTGCTCACAGAGGCCTCATTCAGCAGTGCCCTGGCCTATGCCTAGTACAAAGAGTGTGTAGGGGAAAGAGAGGCTCAGTCAGGAATTCGCCTTGTCCTTAGGAGCTTTTGGCATAGTGTGAGTTGTAGGGTTCAAATGGATGCCTGTCACTTTGGGAGTACTGTGGAGTGGAAAGGAAAAGAGTTAAGACAAAAACAAAAAGTTACTAGACATCATCGGGCTTTAGCCACTGGTCTGTTGCTCTTCACACTTTTCCAAACTCTAATAGTTGCAGTATCCACCAATTCACACCCTGTCCACTCACCAACTTACTGCCATCTAACTTCTGTTGCTTCTACCTTTTGGCTAAAACGCCCCCCACCTCAGGGAGGGTGACTCTGCTTGCTCATTCTATGTAGCGCTGTTATAGGCCTTCACCTACCCCCTGCATTTGGCTGACTTTGCACTTAACAGTGTCATCCCTTGTCTTGATCACATCACTGACCCTTCTCACCATCACGGATTGCCTGCTGGACCCTAGCCATGCCCGAGGTCATTGTCCCCAGCTTGCTGCTCTGATTCTCTTAAACATCGTTTCTCCTCGGGGGTGTAAATGTGTGATTCAGTTAAGATCATGTCTTCAGAAAGCTACTGCTCCTTTCTCATAGATACCACTAGAATAGATTAATCCAATTCCAATAAAGTTATGTTTGCAGGTCATATGTGCCCATTGGAGAGTAAGCTTAAGACAGGACCACATTTTACATGAAGGTCTTTCCTTGGTGTATTCAAGGGTATCAGTCCAGGACCTCTGCACTTAGCAAATCCTGTAAAAGATTATGTCTGTAAGAATAAATTGTTACAGTCTATTTTTAGCATGAGGTGCAGCTAGAGCTCATCAGAGAGTGGCGGATAAGCAGGAGACCTGGGCCTCTCTCTGCTAGCTGCTAGCTGGCACCTGCTTGTCTAAACACTCTGAAAGCTGAAAAGTTGCAGGCAGGCTGCACCTTGACTGAGCCATGATGAGAAAAGGGGGTAGTCTCAGGCCCCCTTGGGTGGTATTCACCACCAGGTAAGGCTTTGCGTTCTGAACCGGGAGGATAGGGAATTTGGGAAGGCAGCTATGCTAGAAGAACTGAAGACTGTACCTCTCTGGAGTACTGGCCTATGGGGGAAAAAAGAGAGCAGGACACAATCGGGAACTTTAAAAAACACTGACTTGTGCCAAATCAGCACACCAGCCGTTTTTGTCTTTTTCTCTATGCTGGTGTCTCTGTCTGCAGAATGGTATATTAAAAAGTGCTTCACTATTGCCGTTCTCTCGAATTTGTTATTGTATAGTGAGGTTCCTATAAGACGACATGCTTATTTGCTTATTATCCATGCATTTACATTAAATCATCTCTATATTAGAAAACCAAATATGGCATAGATGCTGTGCTGTGTGAGAATAGAATGTCGGTGTTCACATTTGTCTCATTCCTTTTTAGTGTTTATTTGTGTATGTGCATGTATGTGGATACATGTGTCTCAGCAAGCATGTGGAGGTGGGGCAACTGTGGGCTTTGACTCTTCCCTACCATGTGGGTCTTGGGAACTCATGCTTAGCAGCAAATGCTCTTACCTGCAAAGCTAGATATTATCAGCCCTTGATTGATTAAACCTAGGAGTGTGGACCTGATGACTAGAAAATTCAGACTGTACTTACAGTATGTGGACCAAAGGTAGTGTTTGATGACTCCTTGTCTGGTTGCCCTGAATGGTCAATCAGTGATCAACAATGTAGACAATGTTGCCATCACAGATACAAAGCAAAAACATGGAACCGGATTTCTTGTCCACCAGTCTGTACACTCAGGAAAGAACTGTCTGAGTGGGCTGGGTACCAAAATGGGCCTGAGATATGCTGACCCAGATACGAAGGCTCCCATGATCATGGATCAAGTCAACCAGAACTTGAGAACGCTGTTGTTTCCCCATTTGGGATGACTACCTCTGTTTGGCGTGTGTTTATATGGGGTGGGTGCATATGTCTGTGTGTGTAGGTGTGCCTACGTGTATATGCACATGTATGTGTTTAGAGACCAGAATGTTGTTCCTCATGCACCATCTATATTTTTCCTTGACACAAGGCTCTCTCATTGGCCTGGAACTCCCCAAGCACATCTGGCTAGCCAGTGGGAGCACATCTGGCTAGCCAGCGAGCTCGGTAAGCTGTGCTGCATCTTTGAGATAGGCCTGGCTTAGCAGAGAGACGTCTTGAGTCACTTTATTATAGACTATCCATTTAAAAAGTTTAATAACTTCCTGCTTCTTAATTGTTCTTAGTTATCAGCAACTTTTGAATGATTCTTCAGTAGTTCGTACTTTCTGATTTTGAATCGGCGTTAAATACCAGGCTGAAGAAGATAATGTCTTTTTTCACTTAGATAAGTTTTTTTCCTGGCTTCCCAGAGGGGTTGACCAGAAGAGATACAGACACATAGAAAAAAAGCAGAATTATAAAAGAGAGAACATTCTGGAGTTGAAAAGAGTGAGGCTGGACTGACTCGACTCTCTCTGTCTTTTATCTCTGTCTCTCTTTGTCTGTCTCCCTCCTCCCCTCCCCTCCCCTCCCCCCATTCTGTGTGTGTGTGTGTGTGTGTGTGTGTGTGTGTGTGTGTGTGTTTATCTGGATACATGTGTATACATGCATGTAGAGATCAGAGGACAACCTCAGGTGATCTTTAGGCACCATCCTCTCTGTTTTTTGATATAGGTTCTCTCTTTGGCCAGGAACTTGATAAGCCATCAAGGTTGGCTGGCCGGGGAGCCCCCGGGTTCTTCCTGTTTCTGTTTCTCCAGCACTGGGATTGCAAGCTCAGCTGGGATTTTTGTGGAGAATTTCTGCCAATGGACTCTGGCCTGATGCTTGCACTACAGCCTTTTACGGAGTAAGCTCTCTCCTTAGCACGGGAACGGAGGCCATGACCTGCATGGCCCACCTCTCAGGAGAGGAGAGCAGCAGGAAGGGTAGGCAGGAGTAGGCATTCCAGTCGTAGAGACTGGAACTATGTCAGGAATAGTCTTTGCTACATTGTGTTTCTTTTTTTTTTTTTCTTTTTTTTTTTTTTTTATCTTTTTTTCTTTCTTTTTTTCCTTTCTTTTTGTTTTTCTTGAGACAGGGTTTCTCTGTTGTTCTGGCTGTCTTGGAACTCATTTTGTAGACCAGGCTGGCCTTGAACTCAGAAATTCGCCTGCCTCTCCCTCCCAAGTGCTGGGATTAAAGGCGTGTGCCACCACCGCCCAGCTTTTGTTTGTGTTTCTTATCTTTCAGTGTTGGGCATTGGTTCCAGGTCCTCACCAGAATTGGTCAAGCTCTGTACTACTGAGCCGTGTCTCTAACCCCTGGTCACATAAGACTTTATTGAGTTTAGGGTTTTTTTTTGTTTGTTTGTTTGTTTTTGAGAAATTCTCTTCTTCAGTTTCACAAGTGTTCTCTGTAAAAATGAATGAATAGCCCCTTCTTCTTTATTGTGGTCTATTGCTACAGCATTAAAGACTAAAAAGGAGGCTGAGGAGACGGCCCAGTGGTTAGGATCACTGGTTCTTCCTTAAGAGGACCCTAGTTCTGACAGGACAGTTACAATTTTTGGTTTATATACCATCTTAGAGGGGGAGAAGGGAGACACTAGGGGCTTTGTTGGAAAATATGACTCATAGGAAAAATAAATAAATGGGCCCTTAAGAGAGCAGGGTAGAAATATGGTAGTTTTGTGGTAGTGCAATTTTTTGAGGGGCCAGGGGCTAAGGTACTGCAGAGTCATCCCTGATTGTGAAGCTTCTAGAGAGGAAAGTTTGAGCTTCACCTCTTTTTCTTCTAGTGAGGGGACTGGATTCCAGCTCTCACACATGCGGGGAAAGTGCGCTGCACAATCGGCCCAGCCACACGTGTAAGAAAGTGAGGCAGAGAAGTCTGAACTGCCCTGTGCACTTTCCCTGGAGCTCCCTGGAACACTTGGCCGGATGCCCAGTTGTAGCCTGACTTCACTTGATTCAGAGCTGAGCTCATGTATGGTGAGCCCCTTCCCCATGTTTAAAAATCACCACCTCGTGTGATAAGTAAGTTTTCAGGGTCTATGAAGGACCTTTGGTGGAGAATTTGGAGAAGGCTTTTCTGAACTGCTGTCCTCAGGATAGAAATGAGCACAGAGGGTGTTGCAGTTGGGGTTTTTGTGACTGTGACTTGGGGAGGGAACGATTTATCTGACTAACACTTCCACAGCACGGTTCATCATGGAAAAAAAATCAGGGAAGGGACTTAAGCGAGGCAGGAAGCTGGAACTAGGCCTGGGCTTCCCCCCTTCCCCCCATAGCTTGTTTACCAAGGCTTGCTCAGCCTAGGGATGGTATCACCCACAGTGGGCTGGGCCGGCCCCCATCAATTACAATTAAGAAAATGTTCTACAAAGCTTGTTTACAGCCCAGTCTTACTGGAGCATTTTTCTTAATTTAGTCTCCTTTCCGATGACCTTAGCGTGTGTTAAGTGACAGAAAAGGAGCCAATACAGAAGGACAGCCCTGTGAGCTTCTGTGAAATGGTAATGAGAACTTGCTCCGACTGTCCATCTGCAAAAGTTTGTGCTAACTCAATCTCTTTCCTCGTATTGTATTCACTTTAAGCATTTCACTATAATTACAGAAAATGGATTAACATAATCAATATCCCAGTGAGATTATGATGTAATTACATCATTTTCCCCTTCCCTTTCCTCCCTGTAAGCCCTTTCATACTCCTCTTTTCTCTCTCAAATTCATGGCCTCTTTCTTCATTAATTGCTGTTACGTACGTACATACATACATACATACATACACACACACATACACACACACATACACACACACACACACACACACACACACACACACAAAACCTGCTAAGCCTGTATAATGTTACCTGTATGTATATTTGCAGGACTGACCATTGGTATTCAATAACCAGTTGGTGTGCTCTTTCCTCTTTCCCCCACTGTCAGCATCCCTTAGTTGCCTGTAATGCTTGGCATAGGGTCAAGGCCATGTCATGAACTTTCCCCATACACTTTAGCATGTCTGTTTGTAGTCTCATTCAGTTTACAGCTAAGCAGTCATGTTGGTGAGACCTTTGGGTGTAGCTTCTGAAGTTTCTAGGGAACACAATCTCACAGCAAACTTCCTGATCCTCTCTGGCTCTAACAGCATTTCCTTTCTCCCTTTGGCCATGATCTCTCAGCCTTAGATGCAGGAATTGTATTGGAGATTTATCCACTGGAACTGGGCTCCACAGGGCTGGGATTTTATTGGTTGTTTTTTAATTTTTGTTTTATAATGGTCTCTATCTGTTGCAAAGAGAAGTTTCCTTGCTAAGTGGCAACTGAACTCTCCAGCCTACAACTGGAGGAGGCTATGCCAGGTGCATGACTTAAACCATGAACTGTGGTCATGAAACGTGGTTCACTTGTCCAGATTCTTGGTGGTGTTGGAACTGGGACATTGGTCTTCTGATATTTCATACAGTTGATCTTTTCTATAAATAAGTATATGTCATGGGGCACAGCGGCACATGCCCATAATCTCAGCAGTCTGGAGGCTAGGACAAGAAGCCTGTAAGTTCAAGGCCAGCATGGATTACTAAGTGGGACATTGTCTCCTAACAACAACAAAAGGCCAGCCATAAACAGAGAAAGTGGCTCCAGGGGTTGTGATGTCATCCTCATTCAATGTTTGCGGACACTGGCTTAGGCAATGCGGATGGACTGCTGGGGCCCTGATATTCAGATGAATTCTATGCATTTACAA
Source organism: Montemys delectorum (assembly GCA_019843815.1). Taxonomy (NCBI): domain Eukaryota; kingdom Metazoa; phylum Chordata; class Mammalia; order Rodentia; family Muridae; genus Montemys; species Montemys delectorum. Next base: position 11,007 of record JADRCD010101341.1, on the reverse strand, counting down.
GAGGACCCCAGATAGAACAACTTTGGTGAATACCAACACACATGACATTGGGTGTGTATGGCCATCTACGACACAGAGAACTATCTTCCCAAATTTAGCTGACTTCTTCCTTTTCTACTCTGTAATGTCACATGGGATGTGAGACCTGTTTTCCTGCAGGATACCCGGCATAGCTTACTATGTCAAGGAATGCTTGAATTTGTGTTCAGTTGCTCCGAAGAAAAGTGGCTCAGCACAAAAATGTGTTTTCCTTCCAGGTTACAATGGTTGGGGGAATGGGGGAGCAACAGAAGCCCTTTTGGTTTGATATCCATCCCCTACTAGACTCAGTGGGCTTGCACGTTATTTTCAGAGATGCGTTCTCAGGACAGTGTTGTACATGCCAGGTTTCCAGTCCAGGTGTCTAAGAACCATAGCAGGTCTAAGTGACTTTAAACAGAAAGGCCATGCGCACCTGGGATTAGGCCATTTTCACCACTCTTGGATTGAATCAAAACTAGTTTTGGAATCATTGTCTGAAAGAAGGATTAAAATCCATAAAAGAAGGTTTCTTTCTCTTGATGGTCCCTATTAAAAAATGGAAACTGAGCTAGATGCCTGTAATCCAAGGACCAGCTGGCCTCGCCTCTCAGGAGTCAGTGGGGACAGTAGTCAACATCCAGTTCATATGGGAAGTTATGCTGCACTCTAGTGTGTGTTCCACATTAGAGTGGAAGGTGACACTTCGGTATAGCCAAATCACTCTTCAGTCCTTTGCACTGATGTATAGAAAAACACACAGTCCAGGATATTCAGCTGTAGAGGACAGCAGGACCTGGCTAATACTCAGAGCTGTGTAGGGAGCAGGGCTGAACGAGGATCCTGTGGTCTGTGAGTGAAATGGTGGCAGAACTGCCCATGTTGTTGACATCTCCCACTTCCTCAGTGTGTGTCAGTTGTAGTTAGCTAAATTCTTGCAAGGGAAGTACTTCTGCGCTGTGACTACATTGCAAACTTGCCATTACCCCGAGCTGCACCTATGGGAAGCCCATGGATTGTAATTAACATGAGTAAATTGGAACATGCTGGCTTTGGGACTTTCTGCCTGCCTTATGTTTGAAATCTCTTGCGTTGTTCCAACAACGCTGGCCCCTTCGACCGTAGCTCAGTTTGGCTGCTCTGGAGATTGATACTCTGAGGTGGGCCCTGAAGTGAACATTGTATATATACTATGCAGTCTATATGGTAATCCAACTAATTTGTGTGACTGTATAGGTTGAGCTATGGTAAGAGACTCAGTAGACAAATAGACATGACTTAAAGAAGAGAGGAGTTTTTCTTTCTTGGAATGGCGGGTGCTTGCAGGTTGGGCCTGGCCTCCTGTGGTCTGGTGGCTTTGCCATCCTGCTCATGATGAGGTTATGCTTGCCCACCTGATTGCAGATGGCTCCCTATGCACTTCGCCTGCTCTTACCCATGTTTGGGTGGTAGGCAGTGGAAAGAGATGCGATATGAATCGTCTTTCCATTATAGCAACAAACTCCTGAGTCGAGTCAGCGTCAAAGGGGGAAAGGTTCATTTGGCTCATCTTTGAGAATTTTCAGTGGGTGGACTGTTGACCCCACTGCAACGGGTCTGTAGTGGCACAGTATGTCAAGGTGGGTTCTCTGGTGTGTGGTAGAGGAAGCGCATGCTGTTTATGGCCTAGTACAAAGGTTGTGGCTGCATCCCACTGTCCCACTCAAGGGCACCAACCTACTAAATACTAGTAGGCTTGCCTCTTAAAGTCCCAATAGTGTCCTGGGCCCAGTACTAAGCCTAACACATGTCTTCCAAAGGACACACGTCCTATAGCACATGTTACACAGTATATTAGGCATGTGGTTAGCTAAATTGCTTGTATAACTTAAGAGAGAGAAGGGAAAATTCAAATCCCTGCCTCAATCCATTGCTTTGTTGTCCACATAAATCACCTCACCCACTGTTACACTATCCCCACCCCTCACCCCCACCCCCACCCCAGCGCAAGTAGCCCAGATGTTTCCAGCAGTGCAGCCAGATCAGTGTCTCCTTCTCTAGGTGTCTGGTGTTCTCTCCATCGGGCTGTGGATGGCTCCTCAAAGCGCAGCATCCCATAACTAATATGTGTAAGAACGTAACTGTATAGCCACATGTGTGTACAGGTAGGTGGGTAGAATACTGTCAGTAGGTTGGGAGAGAAGGAAGAGTTTTGTGCAGTTATATGTAGACATGTGCTGAGCAGTGACGGCCATAGATGTGTTCACTCTGCTGGCAAGGGACACCGATTCCCTGCCCGGGTCAAGGGTGGGCTCAGGGGGAACCCTGATCCTGCCTTCTGCGAGGAACTTTTTCCCCCAACCCCTTTGCACCTTGGATAGTAAACAGCACTGAGCATCCCCTGCACCCTTTGAGAGGCTTCTTTTGATGAGAGGTGGGACAAGGAAGAAGGGGTTACCTTTGCAGGCTGTGGGTCCATGTTCCCTTATAGACTCAGTGGGCTGCTGGCCTGCTCTGCTCACGTCCCTGGGCTGCTTATAAAGCACAAAGGTTTATTTTGACTCAGAGTTTTAGAGGTTCCTGTTTGAGGCCAGGCACACTCACTGCTGGCAGGCTCTGTGGAAAGACAGTTTATGTCGGGAGCACATGGTACATGCAGTAGAGCAAAATGATGCATATCACAAGTCAGCAGCAGAGAGATGCAGAAAGAGGCTGGAGTCCACAAGCTTCTGAAGAGAGAGAGAGGTACGCCCTCTTCTCAGGCTCTTCCTCTGGAAGGTTCTACTTCCTTGCACAAATACTGTGTTGGGCACCAAGCTTTTAGCACATGGGGCTTTGGGGACACTCAGGATCCAAAGTGCAGCAGTAAGCACGTGGTGGTGGTCACACTGCCTACACACTAGAGCCACTGTGGTGATTTCTTCATTCCCAAGGGCCTTCCTGATGGATGGGGTATTGTGACACACCCAAGCAATCTAGAGGTGATGCTGAGGGAAAATGATGTCTGTGGCAGGTCCAGCCTGGGGCATGGTCCTATATGTGTCTGTGTTTAAGGGGAGCAAGGCTGGCAAAGGCTTGCTACAGGTGAGGGCATTGCTCTCAGTCACTTTCTGACAAAGCAGACAAGGCTGTGAAGAAGAGAAGGGCCAGTGTCAGTGTCTCCAGGAGAATAACTTCTCTCTGCTTCTCATGAGCATAAGCAATCAGATTTCTCTCAACAAACATAGCTGAGCTTCCACATCCCAGTTAGTATTGTTCCCTGACACGTGGCCTCTCTGGGACCCTGCACTTACTCCAGTCACGTGTCCAGTGCTCAGAGCCTTTTGAAACGCCTCTGTGGGAATTATTTTTCAGGCCACTGGTTTATGGGCCACGTAGGGAAAGCAGTCACATTATTTTATAGTCAGGCTTCATTTTTCACTTAAAATGATGTAATGAGATTTGAACACCCACTTTATTCATTAGACATGGCTCTAGCCATTTTTTTTTGTCTCTTTTCAAAGTTCAAATCTATTCTCAAAGGATGAAATTTGTTATGACTGAGGACTTTCAAAGGAAGTGGTGCAGACAGGAAAGACAGCTTCCCCTAAAAGAGTGAGTGGGGTGTCAGCATCATTTGTAGATCTTGCTGCTCCCTAAGCCGGTGCTGAGATGAATATGCTGGCGCAGAGCCAGAAGTGAGTGACCGTGTTGCACCCTCCACACTATGGAGAGGTGCTGAGGGGAACCCCACAGTCTCACTTTCCTGTGTGTTTCAGTGCCACAGAGACACTGTTTACTTATCCAATGTGATCTGCCACAGGAACCAGGATGAGCTCTCTTCCACTCTGGTGAGCGAATGCTTTCAGTGGGCATTTTGCAACTGTGTAACATCGGGAAGGTTTGTTCATGCACAACAAATGGCTAAACACCAAGACCTGACCTAGGAAGATAGTCCCATCAGATCTAAGTCACAGAAACCCAAGCCTTACGACAGTGCTCACCTGATCCACTATAGCAGAGAGTTAGGGATACCGAGTTGGGATGGCATTGCTGGGTGAGGACAGTGGAAGAAGGCCTTTTGATTTAGTAGTAATAAAACTGTTATGTTCCACGGTCTTCGTGGGGCCTTTGAAAAATTTATTCTATGGCTCAAGATGAAGCACACTTTAAGGAAGGTTTTAAATGGAGTAAGGGTAGACCACTCAGATGCATTGGGAGGAAGACTGCGGCTGGCACAAAGGTTAAACTTCCTTTGTAGGTGTGGCCACACTTTGTGATTCACCCCATGAGAAAACGGCTTAGCACACAGTTCAGCCTTGCCAGCTTTCTCAGGGAAGATCCAATAGAGAAGTGATAAGGGACCTATGCATTAGTGTGGGGATGCACCAGCCTTTGTGAAGCACCGTAGTACCCAATGATTTCCTGAACAGTGTTCTGATAATTCTAAGGGTTTCAATGATCTCCAATACCGAGACCATTGGAAGACAGAGAGGGAAGGGACAAGAAGAGGGCCTTTTGTGTCTGCCGACAGCCACTGCATGGATATCTCATCCTATCTCCAGCCCTATGTCTTAGATTTGCCTGTTCAGGCAGTGGTCCCTGGTCTCTATGAGGCTCAGCCATACATCCCTTGGATTTGAGGGCTGAGCTCAATGTGGTACCTTAAGATGAATCTGTGGTGTGGTTCCCTGGCCTAGACCAGTGTCATCCTCCAGATAGGAAGCTTCCAGAAACACATCTAACATTGTCATCAGCCTCCTGGGACATATGGATGTGTTCATTTGACAAACACTGACATGTTGTGTGCCAGTGACTATGCAAGGTGTCTGGCAAAATACAGGTAAAGCTGTGTGGTCATTGGAGAGACGGGCCTATCCATGGATTGCTAAAAATATAATGTAGGTTTGTTTCCTGTGACTGCTGAGACAAATGACCAAAAAACTGAGGGCTTAAAAAAAACAGAAATTTATCATCTGTTTCTGGAGACCAGAAGTCTAAGATCAAGATGTTGGCAACAGAAATAGTAGCCAGAGGACGCTTCTGTGACACTTCTCACTTTGGGTAGCCCAGGGCTTCCTGGCACATGCCTAGTCACTACCTCTGACTTCCCAAGGCCATCTCCACGGGTCTGTCTTCTTTCCCACCCCAGATATCTGTGCTGGGGAATTTGGCTCTTGGCCTGAAGTGTGTGGTTTACTGCTGTGCCACACCCTCAGCCCTCTTCTGTTGTCAGGACACTTGTCATTGGATCTAGGACCCACCCAGGTAATCCAGAATGCTCTCATCTCAAGATCCTTAACTTGCAAAGTCATTTTATCAAACAAGGTCATCATCCATCACAGGCTATGAGTGGAGAGTTCTGGGGGTAGTAGAGACCACCATTTAATATACTACAATTAGCATGTGATGGGAACCTAGACACACATGCACACGCACACACATGCACACGCACACGCTGCTGCTACTTTGATGGGACCAGACCAGGACCATCTGTCACATGAAGCAAGCAGCACCCTATTTAAGCATACTCTTGGTCTCAGGGCTTCATCCTTCACAGTGTCCCCGTGGACTGCCTCTGACATAATGCCAAATAGAAGACAGGCCACTGGGTGGCACTCTGCATTGCACAAAGAAGTAGTTCGTAGTATGAGTTGGAATCAACTTGGGTTCACGCTGTAGTTTCAGCTTACTGTGACGTGTTATGAGCTCTGCCTATCATCTCTAAGGCTCAGAATCCTCTCTTGTGAGCAGGGGTTAGTTTTGGTATCTGATGAAGAGTGTTATGGGACCTGATTGAGTTCATAGGTTTCTGAATGCTTGGAGGACTTGGGGTGTAGCCTGAGTGCCAGTTACCATGGTTGTCATTGAAACTGTACTTTTGATTCAGGCAAGCCACACCTTGAGCTGATTCAGTCCTGTCCCACATAGACCTCAGAGCACACATGCAGGCTCTCAGGGTGGGAGAGGAGCCTATTCTGAAAAGTTAGGTTCAGTCTGTCTTTGGTCCGACACTCAGCTATCTTGTCTCAAAGGTGCATGGCAGGCAGCCCCGATGTAAACAGAATTGTTCCTCAGTGACAGGGTTTGGTCTTTCATACACAGTGCCGCTGCCCATTAGGATTTGAGGACAGTTGTAAGAAGTGGCCAGATGGGTCCCCTTGTTCTTGAGACCTCTCTGGAACAGTTTTGGAAGCTTTCTATCCCTTAGACAGTTACCCAGCATAACCTCAGTGCCTGGTAATGTGTTATGCTTTGGGAAGACTCAGTTCTATCCATGTGGCCATGAACAATAGAATTTCTTTTCTTTTCTTTTTTTCATGACTACTAGTGGTCCATTTTGTATGTGTGTGACAGTTTCCCTATTCATTCACGATGGACTCAGTTGACTTTGGATCTTGGCTGTGGTGAGTAAGTGGCTGTGATAAACATGAGACTGGTCTCTTTTCTTTTGCATTTATAATCAGCATTGGGATACTTGGGCCACACTGCTCTACTCACAGTGTTTTGAGGTGCCTTTATATTAATTTATGATGACGATAACAATGTGCATCCTTACCTACAGTGAGTAGCAGTTTCTCTGTCTCTGAAACCTCCCAACATTTGCCAGTCCCTGGATTTATTTCATACACAGGCCAACCTTCAACCTGGTCCAGGAATTTCTTCATGACTTTGGGGGGAACAGAGGGTTCTGAAGACTTAGGTCAGTAAACCCAAAAGGCTGTTTGTGAGTAGGGCTGGTCGCAGTGTGTCCAGTGGCACTGAAACTCCAGCGGTTTGTTGTAGCTCTTTGTTTAACTAACAGGCTACATGACATGAAACAGGTCTTCGTATCACCTGATGTATTCAGTAGAGCAAACTTCTGAACTTGGGTTCACGGTCCAGGTTGGTATTGTAGAATGAATTAAACTTGAGTAATTAGGCAAAATACATATTTTACAGATGTAAAAAAAAACCACACACTGCAAACAATTACACAGTGCAGCAATTTTTCTACAGATCTCTCTGAGGCATGTCTATATGCATATATAAACCTATAAATAAATAAACAAATAAATAAATATGTCTACACTGTTTTAAAGACTTATACCTACTGTATAGCCTTGGCTAGCCTGGAACTTGGGGCGTAGTCCTTGAACTCATGACAATCCTCCTGTCTCTGCCTCCCAAGTGCTGGGATTCCAGGTATATGTCGACACACCAGACTTTCTCTGACATTGCTGACAAGTCTAGTAGGATACTGTGTCTACTGTGACCCTTCCCTCTGGCTTGCCTTGGTGTGTCCTCTGTGTAGTTCACTTTTTCCACCTTACAGGGAATAGAACCATGAAGGCCCCTTGCCATTTCTCCCTGTGATACCTGAGGCCCTGCTCAGGAGTGGAGCAAGCTTCCTATCTGAGCCCCACAGACCAACCAGCTGTCCTCCCCTCCCTACTGCAGATTCTGGTTTCAGTTGTTACTATGCAAGTCTCGTGTGTTCTAGAAACCAGTCACATGCCAGTTCTCAGGCAGGGTGCCCTCTACAGATGCCTGAGGTGTCTGTGATAGAGAAGTTTCTTAGTGGTCGTTCTAAGAAGAGAAGACTGTTTGACTCCCTAGGAAGATGCCCATGTTCGTCAGCCCCCCAGTAATCTCAGAGGGCATTTGATGCTCTCATGTTAGTAGTTCACTCACTCAGGGATTTGCTTTGGGCAAGCCCATTCCAGGTACTGAGGTAAGAAGCAGTGAGAAAGACAGGACGCTTCCCCTTAGATCCTGAGCCACCATCCAGGCTGACACCTGGTGGTGAGGAGCAAGCACACTGGGGCAAAGTAAAGGTATGTGGGAGGGGGCTGGGGAAACCCCAGCGTGTTTTCACTCAGTCTGCCAACCTTAGTGCAGGAAATCAGCTGCCCCAGAATAGGACATGCCATTTTAAATTACTGCTAACTTACTTCAATTTCCCAAGGTTTCCCGAACAAGCTATCACACACGGTTGCTTCAGAAAACATCCATTCACTCTCATAGTTTCAAAGGCTTGGAATTCTGAAATCAGAGTAGCAGCCTCGAGGGAAAGCTGTTGCTGGTTCTTCCTTCCCTTTTCCTCCCTCTACACCATCTCCTTCCAAACCCAGGTCCTCAAGTATGCCAGGCCAAACACCCTTCCACACTAGAGATAGCCACCGCCCATGCTTTCAGGAACCCTCGAGAAGACTCTGCCCTTGCTCCCCCCTAGCTCCTATCACTTGGTGCTGCAGTGTAGCTCACATTCTCTACCTCTGTCCCCATATGGCACATTTCCTTGTGTCTGTCTCTCTCCTTATAAATATGACAGCCACTGATTGGATTTAGTGCCTGATCTAATGCAATAACACTTCAGTTTCCTCATCTGCAGTGTGGGAGTAGTGAGAACACCCACACTATAGGATTGTTATTATGTGTGCCAGAAGGCCTACATGTGCTGATAGCATAGTGCTGGACTTCACATGAGTTCATGTGATCTCAACAGCTTGAGAGAAAAGGCTGTTGGGCTGCTGTGTGATGAGGAACCAGATTGATTCCCTCAATACTACTTAAGTATTAAATAAAGTCTGTCAAGAATTTGAGTTGGATCCCTTATTTTCACTATACTGAATTCCTCAAAGCAGATGGTCCTCAAAGTGCATAGTCCATAACCCTATGCCCACTAATCCATGATGTCCAAAAGAAAGAAGTCATTCATGTAATGTCATCGTCTTCCTCCCTCCCTCCTCCTCCTCCTCCTCCTCCTCCTCCTCCTCCTCCTCCTCTTCTCTCCTCTTCCTTCTCCCTTCATTATCATAATCATCCACATCACCATCATTATTCTATTGCTGTGATAAGATATGACCAAGGCAATTATAGAAGAGTTTATTGAAGGCTTACGGTTTCAAAGAGTGAGTCTGACTATCATGGTATGGAGCATGGCAGCCAGCAGGAAGGCATGGTGCTGGAGCAGTGGCTGAAGCTTACATACATCCTGACCCCCAAGCACTAGGCAGAGAAAGCTAACTGGGAAGGGCATGAGCTTCTGAAACCTCAAAGCCCACACCCAGTGACACACCTCCTCCAACAAGGCCACACCTTCTAATCCTTCCCAAACAGTTCCACCAACTAGGGGCCACGTATCCAAACATAAGCCTATGGAGGCTGTTTTTATTCAAACCACCACAGATGCTGCCCTTCCAGGAAACTGTTTATTTTATTTTGAGACAATATCTCACTTTGTAGCCTCAAGTTCAGTAGGCAGTCCAGGCTGGTCAAATTAATGGCGGTTCCTGGGTCTTAACCTGTCGAGTGCTGGTGTGAGAAGCACACACCATTGTCCTTATTTTACAAATAAGAAGTTGAGGTCAGAAAGACCAGAAGGAGGCAAAGTCAGGGCTGGACTCAGGCTGGTCTAATCCAGAGCCCTTTGGGTAGAGCAAAGGTGTTCTTGGTTCAGTCCTAGGCATTCCTTCCTCCTCTCTGTTCCTTTCCATTTCCATATTCTTCCTCCATGTTCATTCTCCCTGCCTTCCCCAGAGCCTGGACCAATGCAGAAGTTGAGAGAGTGTTTATCCCACAAACCTCCCTGGCTCATATCAGGAGATGAGTTAGCAGGGTGAGATCAGGCCTTCTCAGTACCTCTTGATTTCTGTCTCTGTGTGTCCAGGCAGCTATGATAAGCACTTCCTATATTTTCTTTATTTGCTTGAACTTCCTCAAGAGAGTTTGCTCCGTTACTTCACACTGACTCTCCACTGGAAGGCAGTTTCCCTCCTCTGGAGCTACCTTTCTCCAAATCTGGCCTGTGCAAACATGAGACTGTCCTGGAGTAACACTGTTTCCCACTTTGTGTTAAAATCTTAATGATTTGTGGGCCATAAGGAGGCACAGGGGCCTGGTGAACGGGGCCCTCCTACATTTAGACAAGGCAGCAGTTCTGGAAAAGAGAACAACACCTCTGTCACCCCAAGGCTACAACACATTTGCCTGATTTTTCTGTTTCCTACCACAAGAGGGAAACAGACAACCACAAATGATTTGAAAATAAAGCAATTCTTAACCTGACTTGTGGGTGTGGGTGTCCCTTATCTTTTAAATGGATTCATACTAACTGTACATTCTTATGGGTCACAGTGTGGTGATTCATTGCATGTGTACAGTGCTCCATAACATTTATTATTTCTTTGTGATTGGCAGCTATGGAACTTGGTCCCCCACTTTCCTAAAAACCAAGGGATTTTAATACCTAACTCCAGATAATAACCAGAGTGTGGGAAGATGCACACTTAGACTGGTGCATTTTTAAGTTGGAGAGTTTGAGTTTAGCCACAGGACTAAGAATGGCATCTCTACAGGCTGGGGCTGCTGGCCATGTTCTTACTTCTGAGCACACAGTTCCAACACAAGTCCCTAGTGAGCAATTTTTACCCCAGCTTTTGACATATCTTCTCTCCTCTACCAAAAAGTTCTCAAACAATAAGGGAGACAGTTGCTTCTCTCCCTCTTCCCATTTGCTTGGAGGCCAAACTAGTTTCAACAGGTCTGGCATCAGAGAGGTTCATCAAAACTGTGAGTAGATGTTGGTGGTTGCAGGTGGTCAGTGCAATGAGATTCCACTGAGCCAGAGTGAGGACCATAGTACGATGCTGAAGGCTGCTGGGAGCTGGGGATGCTTGGCCTCAAAGTAGATGTAGGAGGAACCCAGGCAACAGCTCTTTGATTCTTATCTCTGTAGCCCATCTCCTTCATGTTCCTTACCCACTGTGGACTCATTTGTCATCATAAGGGTTTTGTGTGTGTGTGTGTGTGTGTGTGTGTGTGTGTGTGTGCATGGATACCTATGACTCTCTGTGGACTATTTTATTTATAAATTCATTGATCTTGCATTTCAATTTTATAAATCACATCTTTATGTTCTTTTAAAAGTCTCTGTTGACAAGCAACACTGAAAACATTCAAGTTCTATGCTCTAATGAAGGCAATAGCAGACATGGTGTCTCTAACTCAGCAGCCACTTTAAAACTCACTGCCCGGGTCAGATTCTGA
>JADRCD010101322.1:923-12734 GCA_019843815.1 Montemys delectorum | reverse complement strand
GAGGTCTTCACTCTCTTCTATACCTATTATCCTTAGGTTTGGTCTTCTCATTGTGTCCTGGATTTCCTGAATGTTCTGGGTTAGGATCTTTTTGCTTTTTGCATTTTCTTTGACTGTTGTGTCAATGTTTTCTATGGTGTCTTCTGCCCCTGAGATTCTCATTTCTATCTCTTATATTCTGTGGGTGATGCTTGCATCTATGAGTCCTGATTTCTTTCCTAGGTTTTCTATCTCTAGGGCTGTCTCTCTTTCTGATTTCTTTATTGTTTCTATTTCCATTTTTAGATCCTGGATAGTTTTGTTCATTTCCTTCACCTGTTTGATTGTGTTTTCCTGTAGTTCTTTAAGAGATTTTTGTGTTTCCTCTTTAAGGGCTTCTACCTGTTTACCTGTGTTCTCCTGTATTTCTTTGAGGGAGTTATTTATGTCTTACTTAAAATCCTGTATCATCAACATGAGAAGTAATTTTATATCTGAATCTTGCTTTTCCAGTGTGATGGTGTGTACAGGACTTGCTATGGTGGGAGAATTGGGTTCTGATCATGCCAAGTGACCTTGGTTTGTGTTGCTTATATTCTTATGCTTGCCCCCCACCATCTGGTTATCACTAGTGCTACCTGCCTTTGCTAAATCTGACTGTAGCCTATCCTTTCTGTGAACCTGGTTGTGTCAGTACTCCTCAGAGTCAAGCTGTCTCTGTGATGATCCTGTGATTCTGGGATTCTGTGATCCTGGGCTTGTTAGAGCTCCTGGGAGTGAAGCTTTCTCTGGGTGTTGTGGGACTGGCTGCGGAGTTTGCACCTAAGGTCTGCTCAGGGCACCAGCCTAGACAGCCTGGAAGGAACCAGTAGTGCCACTGGGCTGGTGGAGTTCCTGTGTGCCTGGGTCCCCCAGGTCCCAGCTGCTCCCAGTGTTGGGACAGATGTTTCCTCCTCACCTCCCATCCTCTGATCCTGGATGTATCAGAGCGCCTGGGAGGGGAGCCACCTCTGGGTGTTGTGGGACTGGCTGTGGAGTTTGCACCCAAGGTCTGCTCAGGGCACCAGCCCAGACAGCTTGGTTTTGGTTTTTCAAGACAGGGTTTCTCTGTGTAACCCTGGCTGTCCTGGGACTCACTGTGTAGCACAAGCTGGACCTGAACTCTCAGATATCTACCTGCCTCTGCCTTCTGAGTGCTAGGATTAATTGTGCATGCCACCACTACCCAGAGGTTTGCTTGTTTTTTAGACAGGTTCTCTCTATGTAGCCCAGACTGTCCTAGAACTTTGTAGTGGACACAAATCTCCAACCACCTCTGCCTCCTGAATGTTGGGATTAAAAGACTTACCTGTCCCTAACCAAAAAACATATATATTTGTGTGTGAGTGAGTGAGTGAGTGTGTGTGCAAACATGGAGGTCAGAGGACAATTTATGGGAGTCAGTTCTCTCTTCCGTTTGTGTTCCAGGGATTGAGGTCAGGTAGCAATCATCTTTACCCTCAGAGACATCTTGCTGGCCCAACATTTAGGGTTTTTAAAAGTAGGTATCAGATACCCATGAGCTGGAGTTACAAGCAGCCATAAGCCACCTGATCTGAGTGCTGGGAACCAAATTCAGCAAGAGCAGTGCATCTTTTTGACTGTTGAGCCACTTCTCCAGTCCATTCTTGTTATTTTTTTAAAGACAGGGTCTCCTGTATTATAAGATTACACTTAACTCCCTGTGTAGGTGAGGATGACCTTGAACTTTTTGACTGCACCCCTGAACTGCTAAGATTACAGGCAGGCACTCTGGTTTACGTGATACTGGGGATGAAACCCAGGACCTGTAGATGTTATGCACGTACTATCAACTGTGTTACATCCCCAGCTTATGTCTTGTAGGTTTGAGTTGATTTTTAAAATAATAGTTCTGAAATTATTGACTTCAGTGAATTCTCTAGGAAGCAGAATTGAGGGAAAAAGGCGTGGCTCTCTTTCTTTGTTATTTGGGAAGGTGTTGAATTAACTTAGTACAAAGCAGACAACAGAAATACACTCAGCACTTGAATTTGTGGCAGATGTCTAAGCAAATGGCATCTGAATAGTGAACCTCATAACCTTTGACTTGAACTTGGGATCAAGCATTGTCTAGGAACACAGTTAATGATATAGCTGGGTCATTTGTGTTCTGCAATTAAAAAATACATTTAGAAATTTTATCACCTCCTTTCTGATCCCTACCACATTCCTTCTTTCCTTCCTTCCTTTCTTCCCTCCCTCCCTCCCTTCTTCCTTCCTTTCCCCTTTTCTCTTTTCCAGTACAAGGGATTGAACCTAACACAGTCACTTAGTAGCCAAATGCTTCTGAGCTCTATGGATAGCCCAAGCCTGTTCTTTCTAAAATTATTCCTTGTTTTTGAAATCTATTTACCTGCAAGTTTCTGCCACGTACAGCTGAGAATAAACTTTTCAAAGTTTTAAATGCTATTAGGATTCCTCCCACTCCCGTTGTTTTTTTTTTTTTTTTTTTTTCAGGCAAAATCTTACTGTATAGTCTAGTCTGCCTTAGCATCTGACTGGAGGCATGCCCCACTATTCCTGGCCTTCATTGAGTTTTAAAATATTTTTTAGATTTATTTTTAAATTATTTTATATGTTTAAATATTTTTTCCTACATGCATGTATGACTATCATGTGGTACTTTGTGCCCTCAGAGGTCAGGAAGGTATTGGATCTCCTGGCACTGGAGTTACAGATGATTGTAAGCAGCCATGTAGATGCTGGAAATCGAACCCAGGTCTTCTGCACGAGCAACACATGCTTTTAACTGCTGAAGCAACTATCCAGCCCTCCTTTGGGATTTTTGATTGGAGTAAATTTGCTATATAGATTGGTTCAAGGAGAATCAACTTTAAGAATTTGAAGTTTAAGGTGCTAGAGAGATAGAAGTGGTTAAAGGCATGTAGTGAGTGCCTTTGCAGAGGACCCCAGTTTGGTCACTTACAACCACCTGTAACTCCAGGTCCAGAAGATCTGAGGCTCTCTGGAAGCACTGCACTAATACATGCCCAACCTCTCAGCCCCTATAGACATAATTGAAGAAAAAACCCTAAAAGATGTGATTTTCTTTTACATTATTGAGATTTCCCATTCAAATGTGATCTATATAGTTCTTTTATCTTTGTGTTTGTTTTCATACTCTTATTCATGTTCGTTCCTCACAGTGCTGTTGCCAAGCATTTTATAGTATAGATTCCTGATATGAATAAGATCTTTTCCTTTTTCTCCATTTCTCAAACTCACAAATATTGTTGCCTGAGAAAGCTAATGATTTTGTATATATCTGAAATTAGCAGTAACATACTTAACTATTTCTTGTGTGTGTGTGTGTGTGTGTGTGTGTGTGTGTGCGTGCTTGTATAAAATGAACAGCTTCCAATGATGACCCATAGCCTCTGGACTAGACACACATGGGGGGGGGGGGGCAGAGACAGATACATATGGAGAGAGAGACAAAGACAGAGACAGAGAGACAAAGACAGATAGACACAGAGAAACATAGAAAAAGAGGCTGAGAGAGACAGAGACAGACACAGAGTGACAGAGAAACAAAGAGAGACAGAGAGATAGAGAGATAAAGACAGAAAGACAGAGAACACTTTATTGACTGGGCTAAATTACCAGACCTATATTTTGTTTTGCTGTGTAGCCTGGGCATGTGTCAGGATGGTTGCTTTTAACTAAGTTTTTGAAATGTATATAGTTATAGAATAATACTCATTAAATCCAGTCAAATATATAATTATGTAATGTTTTATTTAGTATTATATTCCTAGGACATGAAAGAAGGTGGGTGCTTATTATTAACATTTTTCAGTTTAATGGAAGGAAGAACAGATAAATAATTCCCAAAATTTCCATTCCTGAACATAGAGCGATTCTGTTTTGAACCATGCATAGTGGGGAAGTTGAGGTAAAAAAAAAAAAAGGTGAGTTTGAGAATAAACAATTTTGTCTTATTCTCTTGATTTCTTTTATGTTGTAGCTCTCTGCCTCACAAGGCTTCTTGTTCGTGAATTTTCATAACAACTTTATTTGAAATTGACCAATACTGGAATGAACTCATATGTCCCACACTATGAAATGAAACTTAACAACCTTTTGATACACTCCACTGGGAGGAATGGCCTAAAAATTGGGGTGCATGGAAGGAGTTACAGAGACAAACTATGGAGCAGAGACTGAAGGAATGACCATCCAGACATTGCACCACTTGGGGATCCTTCCCATATTCAGTCATCAAATCCAGACACTATTGTGGATGCAGGCAAGTACTGGCTGACAGGAGCCTGATATAGCTGTCTCCTGAGAGGCTCTGAGAGTGCCTGACTAATATAGAAGTAGAGGCTCACAGCCATCCCTTGGACTGAGTACAGGGTCCCCTAATACAGAAGTAGAGGCTCACAGCCATCCCTTGGACTGAGTACAGGGTCCCCTAATACAGAAGTAGAGGCTCACAGCCATCCCTTGGACTGAGTACAGGGTCCTCAATGAAGGAGCTAGAAAAAGGACCCAAGGAGCTGAAGGGTTTGCAGCCCCCTAGGATGAACAACAATATGAACTACCTAGTATCCTCAGAGCTCCCAGGGACTAAACCACCAACCAAAGAGTACACATGATGGGACTCATGGCTCCAGCAGCATGTGTATAGCAGAGGATGGTCTAGTTGGACATCAGTGGGAGGAGAGGACCTTGGTCCTCTGAAGGCTCTATGCTCCAGTGTAGGGGAATGCCAGGGCCAAGAAGTGGGTTGGTGATTAGGGAGAGGGGGAAGGGAATAGGGTTTTTTTCCTCAGAGGGGAAACCAAGAAAGCAGAGAACATTTGAAATGTAAATAAAGAAATTATGTAATAAAAGAAAAGTGTATGGAAATGAACAAACACTATGATGCAAGTAAATTGGGAGAAATTCAAACCCAGTGTATGATTGTACGAATTTTAGTATCTTTATTGTGATAATATACTATGTTTTACCATAATGTGACCTTTCGAGGAAACTGAGAAAAGTACAAGAAACCTCTTTATGTTGCTTCTTACAACCCTGGGAATCTATAGTTATTTTGTTAAATTTTTGAGATCATGTTACTCAGGATTTCTGGAGAGATCTACTAGGTACATAAAGCAAGAGGCAGTTCAAAAAATAATGTGTTTAGAAAGGAGGCACCCAAGGGCAAGGGAGGAAAGAGTTCGCCATGAACGCTGGAGTATTTAAACAATTCTGAAGAAGTTTAGTTGGGTGAGGAGAGATGAGTGGCAGGAAGCCCCAGGTGCAGAGCTCTGTGAATGTGACCACATAGATTTGGAGGGACATAGCTGAGCTCATAGAAAGAGGTAGAAAGGCACTTTGGAGGTTGGATGACCATGAAAAATAGCATTCTGTGGCACACCTACAATGGCATATCTAGGAAGGTCACTGAAGTGACTCAGGATAAGAGTCAGACAAGAGGAAGACAAAGGCCAGAGAGGATCTAGTTCAGTGGCCTCAAATCCACTAAGGCCTTAGGAGGGTAAGGCTTCCATCTTTCTTTGTGCATCCTTCCTCAAGCCAGCCTCTGCTATATTCCTGGCTCAGTGGACAGTGCCACTATCTTGTCTGAAATGCTAATTGATCCCAGTCTGATATTCTGGTTTCAAAATCCCCTGAAGGACATTCACCACAGGTTTTCTGTTAACAAATAAAGCTCCTCAGATATTGTGTGTATTTGTGTGTTATATGTATGTTTGTATATTTTGTGCACATTGGTATATATCTCATAGATAAAGTGCAATATCATGTGTTTTCAATTGTTCTCTACTTTTTAAAAAATAATTTTATTTATTTATCTTTTATGTCTGTTTTGGCAGCTTATATTTATCATATTATATAATATGATATATGATATATAATATATATTATATTCATATCATTTGAGTGCAGTGCCTGCATAGGTCAGAAGAGGGCGCCAGATTTCCTTGAACTGGAATTACAGGTGGTTGTAAGCCAGCTAACATGGGGTTCTGGAAACTGAAAATGGTTTTTCTTTTTTCTTTTTTTTTTTTTTTTTTTATCAGCGTTTCTCCATATAATCCTGGCTGTCCTGGAACTCACTCTGTAGACCAGGCTGGCCTTGAACTCAGAAATCCGCCTGCCTGTGCCTCCCAAGTCTAAGTGCCAGGATTAAAGGCGTGCGCCATCACCACCTGGCCTGAACTTGGGTCTTATGAAAGAGCAGTGAGTGATCTTAACCACAGAGCCATCTCTCCAGTCCAGGCCAAAACTAAAGTTTACCAATTGACTAGGTGGAATGACTAAGGAGTTCAAGGGACTGCTTGTCTCCATATACCCAGTGCTAGATTTACAAATGAGTGCCACCACATCCAGCTTTTACATCGCTACTGCTCATCTGAAATCAGGCCCTTATGATTGTGCAGCAAGAACTTTACTGAGCCATCTTCCTAACCTTGTTTGGCTGTTTTAAAGAGAATAAGGTTTTCTGAGATTGGAATCATAGCACCTGGTCTCTTGTGCTTATGTGCTGGCATTTGGAAGAACACCGTGTTTCATGCTTGGGCAATCAGGTTTAGGTTTGGTTGGAAGCCAGGTTTATTTATGGTTCGTAAGACATATGACCTGCCTCTCTTCCATCTCACACCCTGAATACTTGGCCATTTCTCATTCTTCTTCTCAGCACACTTTATATAGACCATCACTGATCCAGAAGGGAGCTGCAGAACTGCTTCACTAAGACGTGAAATATGGCCACTCTGGTATGCTTCCCTCACCATGATGTGTGTGAAGCCTCGGAGTCAGGACAAGACCTTCCTCCTGAAGTTGCTTCTGTCAAGTATTTGTCCCAGCTGTAAGACTAGAAAGTAAAAATGGAGAGACGGGACTGGGCTGTAGCTCACTTGGTGCAGAACTTGCTTTATCCCTAGCATCATATAAAACCCATGCTGTATGTTGTCAAAGTGCATTTCAGCTGTAGCATGGGTCAGGACTCCATTCCTTTGCACCTCACTGGTAGTCCATTGTGTAGCTGGGTTGCTTCAGAGGAGATAACCTGTAGTCCCCTTGTTGAGGATATTTTTTAGAGCTGACACAACAGTCATGTTTATGGATAACAGTTGTTAAAAGAATGAAAGCAGGTTGCTGATCATTTTTCAATGTCTGGTGTCACTTCCCAGTGGGGAGTGTTCTAGGTGCCAGGTCTGTTCAGGGCACTAGCTCCCTGCTGGATCTCCCCTCTCCTCTATCACTCTCTTTCCCCTTCCCTTCCTCCTTCTTCCTAGTTTCACTTCTCTCTTCTTTCCTTCCACTCCTCTTCCTCCTCCACCCTCCTCATTTCTTCTTATATTCCTTTTGGCAGACTAGATTTGTCCCAGTGATACCCCTACCTCTCATGTGCTGGAAGATGGGTGTTTGGGTTGCTCTCTATTCAGCAGGGTTACAAGTGATATATGATTGGCCAGCATCACTTTGTTGTTGTTGTTGTTGGACAAATTTTCCATTGTGAGCCTATATTCCACATATTTCTCCTGAAGATAGCTGTTTGGGTTTCTTTGGGGTTTTTTAGTATTATAAATGGAACATCTGAGACACCAAGGAGGGGCACTCCTGACTTATGGAATACACATGTTTAATGCCTTAAGAAACTTCTGGGGGTTTCTAAAGTGCTTCTACCATGTTATATTCTCAGTAACAGTGCATGGCACATTCCTTTCTTCCTAAGATTAAGAGGAACTTCCAGAAAAACAGAAAATTCACATTCAGAAGAGCTGTGACCCACTAAATGTTGACAAAAACACAGAAGAAGGGTAGAAGCACTTTGGAACGCCTCCTGTGTCTGGTGTCCATGGACACCCATGTGCTCTTTTTTACTGTTTCCCAGAGGTTTGGAGAGACCAAGGATACAGATGTGCATGCTTGAGGACATAACATTTTAATTATACAGATGCGTGTGGCATCCAGCTTGAAGTTCTCTATAAAACAGGCTGGCTGTTCCTGACTTCTTCCTCTTCTCTGCCTTTTCTTTCTATAGAAGCAGATAGCGAAAATGATGGTTTCTGTTCCCTTTGATCAAAGACTGTTAACCTTTCAGCCACAGCCTTACCACAAAGCCAAGAACAACTTATTGAAGGGGGAAATGGGCCTGTTGACATTTTACAGGATTTGAAATGTTAAAGATCTTTTTGAGGGTGGGGCCGAGTGCACAAAGAAGTCTATTTGAGATACAGGGTGAGAGGCAGGAGGTAAGAATTGTTTGGCTGGGTCCTCCAGTGCTCAGGCAGGTGGGTGCAGGTGGCATCTCCACGGTTTCCGCTGATCATTGTTCGTGGGAGAGTAGTCCTGTAAAGTGTGCATTGTTCTGCTTCTTACAGTCTCAGGAAATAGATTGCTACCGCTTTGTACTCTTGGAACAACACACACCTTCCCTAAAGGACTGGGCTTTGTTATGCTGATAGAGGGGGCCTGTGGTAGACTGGGGTGAGGCTGTGGCCCTGGCCCTCACAGCCTCTATTGTGGGAGGAGTACAAGTGGTAGAGCCTTTCTGTCTGGTATTCTTAAGCGGTGCTTGTCATTTGGGGCTTTGATATGTTTGTTGCTTAGGCTATGGTTTCAAGACTGGGCACCACACCCCCATAAGGATGTACAGATTTGTATGGTACCAAAGTGGCAGGAAGCATTTTCCTAAAGGAGAAGGTCTAGCTGGGTTTTTTTCTTCTTACATTTAAGAATAGGGCTCAAAATCTCTGCACTCTGTAATTTGGTCAATCATCATTGGCTATCTGTTAGTCTGGCAGCCATGAGTTGTAAAAACATGAAAACTGTATTGAAAAAGGATGTTCCAGCTGGAGTCGGGGGGAGCCTGTGCTAGAGACTTGCCAACTTGACTTTAAACATCATTTTCAGTAGAGTTATCACAGCCAGTGAAGCTGGGGGTGGGGATGGGGGTGGGGGTGGGCAGTCTAGGGAAGAAACCTAATTATGCAAATTTTGATCTTAAAGCTTTATTCGTATGTTTCCTGGCAGGCTGTTCTTTAATCTCAAGAGCAAGATTGCTCAGAATTACCATATATTCTCGTTAATTGCATTAAAATTATAGCAAAGGTTGTTTTTGCTATAATCAAGAGTGATTTTGATTAATACTTAGGAAATCAAACGCCTCACCAGCAGTGGGAATGAGAACAACCTTCTCAGTCAGTCGTCCTTTCTCTTCCTTCCCTCCCCTTCCTCCAAAAGGCCAAAGATACAAGAGTCTATTTGCTTTTACAGATAGTCATTTTTTAAGGAAAACACTTCAAAATAGAGGTCCATTTTCCTCTCTCTTGAGTGTGAAGGGTATAGAATAGTTTTTGAGGAAGGCTGGAGGGGGGGAAGGGAGAGGGAGAGGGAGAGGGAGAGGGAGAATATGAACACACATGCACACCAGCCTGCCTTGGCTGGCAACAAACAGTGCCAGGAACACACGCCCTCTCATACAGGCTGACTGTTAAGTCAGCAGAGTATGCTGGGAAAATCTAGAAGAAGATGAAGATAAGATACTCATGTAAGGAGGACATTAAAATTACAGACAGGCATGCGGTAAAACCAAAAGGGAAATCAACTAGAGTGTGAGGAAGTCCACAGTGTTTACTTAGGCAGAGGCCCAAAGTGATGGCTGTTGGTGTGATAGAAGGATCTGTTTATCTTTGACAGATTGGGGGTGGTTGGTGATAGATAGGAGGTGTCATAGGTGTGGTGGCTTAGGCTAGAAACCTTCACATATTACACTACAAGGAGATATGTTTCACAGGGACCATCCATATACTCAGGACACTTCAGAACAAATTCATTTCCAAGACCTCATCTTTGTGTCCTAGAGAATCTCACTCATCATTAAAAATTAAGCATTTTAGATTCATAGAAAAATATGAGTGTGGTACAGAGTTCTATAGTCCCCCAAGTGTCTGCAGCTCCCACTCCATGGCTGGAACAATGAGTGTTGATCTGAGGTCTTCTTCTTGGGCTGATGGTGTTGCTGTGAAATGGCAGCAACTCTCAGAGATGAGGCCTGGTTGAACAAGAGGACTAGTTGAAGGTGGTCTCTCTTTGTTTTCAGAAAGCAGATATATTCAGCCACCCCACATTATAACTTGCTTTGTCCTCAAAGCATAGTTTTACACATGTGTTTGTATGCTTATGATCTGCTCATGAGTGTTTATTAGTATTCTGTGTATAGTGGGGGGAAGAGCAGATCATTGAGGGAGAAAAAGATGCTGGAAAGATAGCCATTTGGAAATGCCATAGTTTCTTGCAACTTGTTCCAATGACTCCCTCCTCCATTTTGCTTCCTTTCTGTCCATTCTTTCCATTCTTTCGAGTGCTGAGGCTGGAAAACATGACCTTGTGCATGCTAGACAAGCACTTTATCAATGAAGTACACCTTCAGATCATGACTTCTGTCTTAGTTAGGGTTTTACTTCTGTGAAGAGGCACCATGACCAAGGCAACTCTTATAAGGACAACATTTAATTGGAGCTGGCTTATAGGTTCAGAGGTTCAGTCCATCATCATCAAGGCAGGAGCATGGCAGCATCCAGGAAGGCCTGGTATAGCAGGAGCTGAGAGTTCTACATCTTCATCTGAAAGCTGCCAGGAGAAGATGGGCTTCCACGTGGTTAAAAGGAGGGTTTCATTACCTACCCCTACAGTGACACACTTTGTCCAACAAGGCCACACCTCCTAATAGAGCTACTACCTGGGCCAAGCATATGTGAACCATCACACCTTTGGAGGATACATATATGTCTGATCCTTGGCTCCCTCTCCCTTTGCTTCCTGGTCACCATAAGATAAGAAGCTTTCCTCTACCATGACTTTCTTCCATGATTGTATGCCTTACTACAATTCTTGCCCAAGGTGATGAAACTAAGTGACCATTACTTCAGTAATATTAAGTTTTCCTTCTTAAGTTGATGGGAAGATTACTAACACAGAAACATCTTCCTCTGGGGATCAAGGAGTGAGATTTCCAGTCATGGAGGACACACACTCACACACACACACACACACACACACACACTGGAAAAGCCACCTTGGTGCTGCCATGCTGTTCTTAGGAAGTCTGTGCTGCCTTCATTTCCCACCATCAGGACCTGGGAGTTTCTGTGTTGCTTCTTTAGTCCTCTGGGTAATAATTTTTTTTTTGTTTTTTGGTTTTTTTTTTTCAGTATTCTAATCAAAGACAGATGCCATTTGTCCTATTGTCTTGTTCTTTGCCAACCTCTATTCTTCCTGCTTCTAGGAAAAAATGGTGCTGGTTTACAGGTTCAGAGGTTCAGTTCATTATCATCAAGGTGGGGGCATGGCAGTGTCTAGGCAGGCATGGTGCAGGAGGAGCTGAGAGTTCTACATCTCATTCCAAAGGCAAACAGGAGAAGAGTGGTTTCCAAGCAGCTTCCAGGAAGTCTTGCCAGACTATTTCTTACTCTTGTTTATGTTTGGACACGGTAGGTAATGTGTGTTGCACTACTTTCTTATGGCTATTATAACACAGTGTAGTTAAAGTACTACATTAACAATTGGCTACACAGCAACATTTGGTTAATAAAAGACTAAAAATATATGACAGTATGTATTAGTTACTTCTTTACTGCTTTGAAATACACCTTGACCAAAGCAAATTAAAAAGAAAAAATGGGATTATGGTTCCAGAGGCTTAGAGTCCATGATGGCAGAGTGAAGACATAGTGTCAGGAGCAGCTGAAAGCTTACATTTTGGTTAATTTAATGTGTGTGTGTGTGTGTGTGTGTGTGTGTGTGTGTGTGTGT